>JAGFPH010015875.1:0-20346 GCA_018207615.1 Philaenus spumarius
GTGAACGTGGAGGCAAGAAAAACGTAGGAATCCTCATTCCCGGCGAGACTAATCCAAAGTTCATCTTGTGAATCCTTAAGAGTTCTAGCAACTGTTTCTTCCTAGGTCTGTGGTTTTAAAATGCTTCGCTCACTATTGCATGTACAATGTTTTCCGAAATCGGTTCAAAGGTATCGATACGCATTTAAAACAGTTAACGTCCCAGCAAACTGTAACACACAAAACGCATCATTTTGTCTTTTGTTACTATTTTGCTGTACTAACTTCGTAGCGTGTTCTAACCTAATAAGTTAGGTAAGTAATTTTATAATCTTTATAAGACCATGCAGGTTTTATGAAGTCTATTCGCTTTCCGAATTGCTGATATATACAATATAGATAATTACCTTTAATACCTTGTTTCGCCGTCCACAGCTGGCTTCGCCAGGTGTAGGAACTCGACACTTAAATAAAACACATAAAAACACTGAACACACACGATAACACGACACAAAAAACATAAAAAAATTTATCGGAGGCTAGCTTTTCGTCAAATGTCATACAGATTTTGCAATGGTGTGACCACAGCATAGCTTATGTGCTTCCGAATGGGGACAGAAGTGAAGGTGGATTGTGAGTTATATTATTGTATAGGTCAGCTGTGTTTGTTTAAAAATTAGAAATTATGTTATAAATGGGGTTAGCTGCAAAGTTTTCCTTCTGGGGAGTGTAAATACTATATTCTTTAAATACGTTCAGACAATAGTATGGCCCTTCCAATACGTTAAAACCCTTCCTCTCTTTATGGATAATGGTTAGGTTAGTGTTAATATCTGTGTAGGTATGGTTGGTGTCAATCAGGTGTTGGCATAATTAAGTCAATGTTTGTACAGCTTTTTTTATGGAGGATAAATGTTCTTTAAATTTTTTTGCAAAGGATCTTTCAGTTTGGCCTATGTAAATTTTATCACAGTAAATATTTTAATTTTGTAAATGGCAGCTGTTTTATTTTGTACTATTGTTATTCAATTGTAAAGAAAAGTGTTCAATATAATAAAACAATTTGGAAATTACAACTTGTAGTCCGCCAATACTTGACTAAATTAAGGTGTTAAAGAATGAATTGATTATTTTACTATATATAGTTAATTAAACAAAAATAGCTTTTTATTTGAAATAATACTTACATAAATTTGTGCATATTATAATACCCCTATATGAGAGAAGCACTGGTTTCCACAATCATTAAGGTCAGACAAACTTTTCTCCAACTTAAATTAAATTAGTAAAACAGTACAACTAAAGGACCTGTGATTGCTGACATACAGTTCTCGTACATTCTCTCGTTGCTAACTTTGCCACAAATTACTGAAATAGAGAAAGTTTGAACGCGTTTTCATGTTTAATTTACAATTCCGTTCAATCTGAACTTGTGTGTTTTTTTAATTGTATTGTGATAGAGTTTTAGTTCTGGTCAGCTTTTATAATGATTTACTAGCTGGAAGCTGATCTACGATCTGGTTATGATTCCATAAGTTTTTTTTTAAGTATATATCAGGTATGTAAGTGATAAACATACTCAATGTACATCATGGAAACTGCAAAGTATGTTAGGTTTGTGTTTAAATATTGTAAATGTATTTAAACATTGTTGTTTGTTTATAGTTTAACGTACCCTAAATGAGTGTAAATACCATATAGGATTTTTTAGGTTAGGCCTATAACATTTCACAACTTAATTAATAAAGGGTAAGTTTTAGAAGCTGTTGTTGTTTAACGTCTGTGTTATATGATATTTATTAGTTGATATGGTAACTATTGATACACATTAGGCCTACCACACAACTTTAAAGGAAACATCTGATTATGGTACTGGCATTGAAAACATTTATGCATCAGCTGTGCTGTGTATTTTAAATGGACAAATTTTACTTTTTAATTTGAGAAAAAGATGTAGAAAACGAGTTTTCCGGTAATTTTCAATAAGTCCAACTGACTTTTTGGGTAACAAATAACTTATGTACCAAATTACAAGGGAATCCTTAGAGCCGTTTTCGAAATTAAATTCTGCAAAAACATACAATTATTGCTCATTTAAGAATATAAGATTGTAGAAATGGTTTTAATTAATTAATTTAATACACGTACATACATTTAAAGTAACTTCTCCAGTTTTGATCAATGAAACATTCCTTAAAACATTACAAGCAAACCTGGTGATAAAAGTATGTAGTATTAAATCAACAGCAGTGTTTCAAAAAGCATAAGTTTATCTTTTGACGGATAGTTTTGTTATTAATATAAATATAGGTTATAAAAGTGTTATTTAACGAACTTACATCCAGTATTTATTTATTAATACATATTGAAATCTCTGTTAATTAAGTCAAGATTATATATGTTTAGCAGTTTTAATTTCTTGAATATACCTTTCTCGAATCAAGTTGAAAGTAGTTTAAATAATTAATAGTTCAACATACTTTTTTAAATAACTAAATTGTACTTCGCTATGCCTAACTCTGCTCTAATTAGTGCAACTGGTTATTCTCAAAATATGATTATACTTAAAACATAAAGCTGTCATTCTGTGGACTGTTATACCACTCTCAATTACCCTAGTTTCGTATTTTAGATTTACACCAAACCTGTAATAAGCTGTTTGTAATTTCATACAACTGGCTGTTTTAATAAAAATTAAAAAAAATTAAACACGTTTTTTCTAATTATACAGCTGAGTTATCGACTCAGTCCGACGTGCATATTATCATGACAAAAAAATGTATCGACCAATGTAAACTACCTCTATACCCGATCTAAGCGTAACAACGAAGACAGTTGAAAATTTACTAGTTACTATAAGAAACTAATATTTTTGTTAAACTTTGTTCAAAGAAGTTTAGCCATAATCTGTGAGAAATTAACTCACTCTACTCATATTCTAGTTCCATAAATATAACATACTAGTAAATCCCCGTGAAAAATTACAATCGGATTAATTAGATACACATCATTTATACAAAATACTATTTAAACAACACACTTTATCTAGGTCTACCTAACTATGCTGACGGGGATTTTTAACGTGGTAAATGTGTACAATTTTAAGAACTATAAAATTGTAGGAATATTTGTTAAGATTTTGTGTTTATGTATATCATTATATATATTTAAAGAAAGATAAAAATATTATCTTTTAATAGACTTTTATTTCATATTGATAGATTAAATGATTTAGAAGTTATATGATAAGTTAATGATTTAATATTAATATATTATAGGCTATATTATTGATTGAAGTTGTAAACATAACCCCAAAGTATAATCTACGCTAGGTTATAAATATTATTGTTGGCGTATTACAAATGATGGGTGAAATCAGCTGTTCCATTATTAAGTAAAACGAATATTTATTTATTCTTTAAATGTTACTCCACGTACGTTCGAACGTACACTCGCTTTTATAGGAGTTGATAAACGCAACGAAGTGAAAGTTTGTTTCAATTAAGAAGACTTGAAAGGAGGAAAAGTGTATTGATGAGTCAATATATTTATATTACTGAGCATGCATTAGAATCACAGCAGCTTCGACTATGAGTTTTAAACAATAGCTAGACCGACGTGGTGAAACTATAAGGGATGTACAGAATATAAGAAATCAGAGAACCTAATTTTAATGAGAATAATAAAAATATTATCTTTGCGAATACAGTAATAAACAATTCACCATAATAAATGTCACCGTTACCTTACATACTATATACTATACTATAGTACATCTTCCTTTTTTTTAAATTAAACCTTTTCAAGCAGTTAATAGTCTGTATTAATATATTTCTCTACTAGGAGACGCACTTAGCCTACGTGCTTCCCCAATATACACGAGCTGGCCCGATCAGGTTTTGCACGGATAGACAAGTTAAAGTTAAATGTATATTAACAAAAAAACAAAACAAAATATATATATAACAATAAATGTATTTCACTATGTAAGTCTTATGGGGATTTTTAGTAACTTTGACCACCCCAAACCCCCCCCCCCCTAAAATTTCGAATTTTTTTAAAACCTTTCTTAGCGAGCACCTAGGGCCCTAGAGGACATACCAAATTTCATTCCAATCCGTTCGGTGGTTTTTGAGATCTCGTGATGAGTGAGTCAGTGAATGATTTTGGATTTTATGTATAGATTGTGAGCGAAGTAATTTGAAGTATAGCCTACATCTAAGATTATTCTTACAATGGTTATTGTAAATAAATTGGCATTTGTCTGTTGGAAACAACAGACATGTTTTTATTTTTTAAATTCATAGGCTTAGTATATTATACCTAGTTTTTAAACTTTAACAAAATAATCTGTATATATTTAGTTAATTTATTTACGAACATTTTATATTAATTAAATATAGCAGTAAATCAGTTGGACGTTTAGGTTGTGAGTTAAGTCTAACAAATAATGAGATTATAATGGCAACCATTTATAGTTCCAACTTAATTATTAGCAACATTATTTAAGAAAGATGAGCTACATAATGCCAGTGAATTTTATGGTGAGACCTCAGGTCGGTAGTGGTCAATGGTCGGTGGATTCTAATGGTTGCAATTTTTATTTCCGATTTGGTTTTCTAAGTTGTTCGAACGTATTCGTTATCTAACAAAATCCAACTAAACTAATATTATTGAGGAGGAATTGGAAGGTAGGTGGAGACCAAATAAATGGTTGCTCGTTAACGGAGAGGGATATATGGAAGGAGGTAGTAGCGTTTATGAAATTGGCCTCAGAGTTCATGGAATTGACAAGAGAATAATGTAGACTCTAGTGCATGAAGAAGGAATTTCAGTTGTCTTATAATTAGTATATTAGTATTTAGATTAGTATTTTCGCGCTACCATCTATCCGGAGACACTTCCTGCATGGATAATTTTAGTGAGGAAGGACAATAAGACGTTCGAGTCTTCAAATAGTGTCAAACGCAGAAGAACAAGTACATACAAATACTAATAGTATACTTTCAGAACTTAGAACTTTGAATATCATATTTTAATATAATTAATTTACTATTGAAATATTTTGCGCAATATTTATCTCTTTTTGTAACTCCCCTTTCTTCCATAAATATTAAGTATTTTCCACTTATTTGTCACTATTTCGTCGATATTTTTTTTAAACATAAAGATCGGTTAACAATTGTATCGCTAGCACCAAATTTCGGCCGATGGATTGATACTAACAATCAGTCCTAATAAGTTGAAAGACCGCTATAAAATAAGGTTGAATTGGCGACATTCTTAATTTTTAAACCTGCCTCTTTAAAAAATACTTTAGCTAAGGTAAAGCTAATGCCTTCAGTTTAAATAACATAAAGGCCGAATGTAAAACAAACATTTTTATTTCTTGGTTTAATTTATTAGGTAAATGATTAATTTTATTATCAGGTATTAGATCAAGCTGCGTTTTTCTTTGCAATGTCCATTTCTCAAACTCTCTGTCAATTGTCGCAACGCCTCGCCCTTACGCTCTGACTCCAACTTAATGGATTTCTTTCGTGCCTTTTAATGCATAATTGCTACTCTAATGTTTTTTAAACATTTATGTTGATAAAACGATGCCAAATTAATTGACAATAAGTGACATTTTAGTTCGTTTTCATTATTGCCTGAAAAGTTTATCCTCAAAGAAAGTTGCCAAGAGAAGAAAATACGGAAAGCACCTCGCTCTTAAATTATGTGGCAAAATAATTTGAAGAAGCTACAAGGATGTGACTCATGGATGGAATGACATGATATCCAAAACGTAGGTTTAAGGGGTGGATACCCTGTCCGCCATATTGAATCTGATTCCCACAAGAGCAATGTTACAAAATAAGTAATTTTTCCGGAAGTAATGGAGGAACTCCGAAACGTGTCGACAAACTTAAGTGAAAGTGTTACGTTAGGATTAGAAGAAAATTGTACTCAAACTTATTTCATGAATCCTAGCAGATATAATTTGTATAATAATTAAAAATGTATTCTGATTTAGTAAGTGCTGATGTTTACTGTAACTTTAGAAAATTCAAGTTACATATTCGGACAAATTTTCAGTTTTCGATGTATATTTTATGAGTTGACATGTCAAAGCGTTGAGTCTATCGATCCCCAACATGATAAATGACTTGGAATTCCTTCTGTCTTTATTGGGTTTTAGACATGGTTTATGCATTGTAAAATACTGTAGGCTACTTTCTCTATAGCTTATTTATACACCTTAGCCTTAATATATATGTTTCTCTTATCCTACGTCAGTACAATTGTTTAAATAAATTAAAGTATTGCAATCCAGTCAAGTAGTAGAACCAGCTGGGATAAAAAGTGGCTACTTAAATACCAATTTAATTATAATATAAGACTTGTAAGAAAGTATAAAACTAACATTTTTACGTAGAACTTATGTTGTTAGTGTCTAGTGGTTTATATCAAATGTCAGACTGAAGATGCTCAGTGAAAATGTGAAAAATGTTGCATTAAAAAACAAGGATTGTTGAGACGTACATGATATTTACAACCATTTATTTATATATTAAATTAAAGCGTCTAATTTCCCTATAACCATTTAAGATCAAAACAACAAATGAACGAACAGCCTTAGGAACTTCCGAGTTATCTATCTTAGTCCTTGAAAGAAGAAACGTATACGTAAGGTATGATTATTTTAGAACTAGGTGGAAGATCTGGACGTGAAGAACCCAGTTAGGAAGATATTGTGTACTTTTTTTAGGTAAGAGTAATCAAGAATGTACTTTGATGTTGCTGCTTATACCGTAGGCCAACTTCACGAGGAATTGATAAGAGTACATGGTTATAAGTGAACAACTCTTTGAGCTTAATATCAGGTGGAATATTCTGAGGAAAGCCCACACTCCAAGATTATAAAATATTATTTTATGGATCTATGTAAAAAATCTGTATTCTTTATATTTTCCAACCATGTACAGCGCGCAAAAAACAAATGACGACTGTTTGCTACAAACAATTACATTTTGGCATTCATCTACGTTCGTTAAAACTGAACGAAAACTAGCAGATGTGGAACTCAAATTAATTTAATTACCGTATTAAGACAATTGCCGTATTGCAGTTCGTCAATTTATAACAAGAAAATGATTTGACTTCAAACACTATTTTTTAAACTCCAACCAATAAATCAAGATTTATTTATTTTACCTTCTTGTACAGTAGTGGATAATGCCTTATTACCTTATTGCTTGGGATTGAATCAATATACATGACTATCCGTGATTTTATTTTCCACTGGTCATATTAAACAAAGGTTACTTCTTATGCTGCGAAATCAGTAGTTTTCATGTTTCTCAAAAGGTAATCAGAATATTTCCTAAACTATTAAATCTAAAAGTGAACCCTAGATAGGTTTACACATATAATCTGTATTGTATTGTAATCAATAAAAACAGTTTACTTAAAAACAAACCAGTTTATATATTGTAGATTAACTTATTTGTCTCGCTTCGCTCGTTGCACAACATTCACCTGCGTGATGTAAAAACGCTCTTACTACACTTGTAACGTAAATAGCTATAACCTTCACTAACAATATATTAAAACACGTTCCCAATACTACACAAAGTAAATGGCATAATTTATACTCAGTACAAGGTTGATGAAATGCATTCACCAACTAAACAAACTGCTCGGGTGTGTTTGTGGTCTGACCCTTGCAGAAGGCAATTTGTCTACGAGCTGGGTTCTCGAATATATCCGAATGTTTCCGACAACTCGTACATAAATAAATATTCTCATTTGCAATACAAACTAATCCTAATACAGTACAAGGCAAGTACTAAGTATCGTAAGATTAGTTCAGTTGCAGAGTTGAGAACTTCTGAAAGGAGAGATATGTGTTGGATTTGTATCAAATTATCTTTCGCATCCCTTCTGAATAGAATCCATTACAAGAAATGAGATTCATCTTTGAGCGTATTCCACATCTCAGCTTTTTGGAACCTTTAGCAGAATATAAAGATTGTGAATTTATTTTATTTAAATTAATTCTCTACTATAATAATTACCGGATCTCTGTACGATTCTCGAGATACTAAAGAACTAGAACACAATGTTTAGAAAGGTAGAATTTGACAACAAAGTGTCCAAATATATTGTATAGATTCATTCAGTAGTTTATTAAAAAGCAATCTCCTTTAAGAGTAATTTCCTATTTGTTTAACGTAGGAGTATAAATAGCTAGAACAAAGCTTTACTTAGCACAGAAATAATACGGCATATATTGGGTTAAAAATAAACACAGATTCAAACATTCAAACAGCCTAATGCTGATTACATCCATGTGGATGTTTATAGTTGCGATAGAATAAATTATTAATTTGGATTGTATGATTTTGTCAAATAATGGTTCGTATAACAGCTGATTATCTTCAATAATTCAACACAGTAATTATCCTAAATTAAATTTAAGGTTATGTTTTGAACTTCACTCAGAACACATGTTCAAAATCATTGAAAAATACCATCTAGTTCCTAATATAAATACAAGTAAAAAGAGGAAAAAGCCTAAGATAACATAATAGAATCGTACAGTTTTTGTCGGAATGATCAAGTCCATTTTATGAACACCAAATATATTAAATTTTATCAAAATTTCTACCATATTGTTATCCTTGTTTACATACATCCACTATACGACTACCAAAGTTTAAATAGCCTACTGCTGTTATTGCATCCATGTGGATGTTTGGAGTTGTGATAACATCAATTAATTATTAAATCGGTTAGTATGATTAGGTCAGCTAATGATTCGTATAACAGCTGATTATCTTCAACAATTCAACACAGTACCTTTCCTAAATTAAATTTAAGGCTATGTTTTTAATACTCAATACAAAAAATGTTCAACATCTTTGAAAAAGACCATCTAGTTCCTAATATAAATAGAAGTAAAAAAAACGAAAACTCTTAAGATAACCTAATATCAGAGTTTAGTTTTGTTGGAGAGGTCAAATCCATTTTATGAACACCAAATACGTTAATTGTGTTCCAAATTCCTACCACATTTTATTTTTGTTAATATATATTCACTATAAGACTACCGTATGAACCAATGTGCATTGAGATGAAAACAAAAGAGAGAAACACAAACAGGTAAAGTCGTTCAGGAAGACGCGAGACAATACAGAACAGGAAGTAACAATAATTCTGAGGGTTTGTTAAGCTTACAATAAAGCAAGGGTTAACTGTACAACCCTGTGTAATAAACTTACCTTCAGTATAAGGGAGTAGTTTACCTACATTCATATGGGGCATCTAAACTTAAATATGCAAATTTATTCCAGTAGATTGTGTGTTTACCTACTTCCATATGGGGCATCTAAACTTAAACATGCAAATTTATTCCAGTAGATTGTGCATAATAGTAAATTTAACGAAATCATCTGATACAAATACTTTGATAAATGTTAGAGATAAAACAAATGTATTATTCATTAGCATATAGGAAAGCTATCAATACAGATCATAGCATACATGCCAGTTCAACCACCCCCATTCTCACAAAATGGCTGCATACAATAGTTTCATATATAGACTATACGCACTATATCGATGGAACACGGAGACTTTATGGAAGAATACAATATAATTAAATACATTGCCTCGAAAAATGGATACAAACCAACCATTGTCGACAAATTATTTAAAACACAGGAGAAGAAGACCAAAATACCAAAGAAAAAACTAACAATAAAAACATATCAATACCATACAACTATAGGCTTCGTAACATAATAAGAAACCTTTTCAGAAAACAAGGTTACATCACCACACATAGTACAAAAAATAGTTTGTCACACATATTAAGATTAAACACAAACAACCATGATAAACTTGACTGGTCAGGAGTTTACCAAATATCACGTGCTGTTTGCCTTATGAAACATTGCTCAAAAGGGCGATCGTTTCAAAATAGATTCAGAGAGCACCTTTCCCGCGCAATACAATCTGCACAATCTCCAAAAATAGAATCAAAGTTTGCCGAGCATGTAATAGAAACTAAACAAAATTATGACGTCATCGGTAAATGTTTAACCGTATTACATAAATGTAACAAAGGTAAACTCATGAATGCCTTAGAACAGTATGAGATTTACAGAGCCTTCAAAACGGATTATGGGACGTAACTAAATGAAAAACAAATATTCGATGCCAACCCATTGTTTGATATAAAGATAGACATTGTAATTACAAATGTAGATAAGAACTATACGCAGACATAACACCAGCAGTCCGTCAGTAGACAGTGGGCCCTCTAGATGTATATAAAACAAATGTGCGAGCGTGTAATTGTACAATCGTGTGCGTCAGTGTGTTTAATGTGTTGTGTTTTTATTTTTACAATAATTATTGACGAAGGACATTGTCCTGAACTTGATAATGGCTGAATAGCCGAAACGGCCGTCGTTGGACGCTGCAATTTTACTATTGGACGGTAAGTTTTTAGTTGTACATAACATTAATCTATTTAAAATTATTGTATTTGTATTAAACCTATTTAATACAAAATTCAAACAGGCGTTAAGTTTGTCTAGCATGGCAGGTGCTGCTATTCCATGCATTCAGCCTTTAATTATTTTCCTGCAATGGCTGTTGACAACTGGTATCGATTTTATAAGTTATTATAGACTTTAATTAATAGTAGTTTCAATTAATTGCATGTGTGTGATTTTGGGGCTTGTTATGAAAAAACTAATAAACTGCTAAATCTAGAACTTATTTTTCTGTAACCTACTATTTTTGTACATCAAAAATTTTGCTGGCCATTTTAAAAAACCGCCGGTTTTCACAAAAAAATTACAGTACTAATTTAAATTGTGTTATTTAAAAGTTTATTTTATAAGTAATACAACTAAATATAACACTCATGGCTATTACAAACTGCAATTTATCTTATAGGCCTATATTCTGTACTTATTAATTTTAATAAGGTATTTATTTAATTATAAGTATATTATTAATTTTGTTTTGTTTGATTACCTATATTAATTTTGTATTTACTTTTTTTGCCAAACACTGAAGTCCATTAAATTGTAAGTAAACAATTGACTATAATTGTAGTAGTACGATTATAATAATATTATAGATTACAATTTCAATATGTTTTAACATTTTATACATGTGATTCCCTAAAAAGTAATCATTTAACAAGTAAGATGAATTATAATCTTCAAAATGACAGTTATTTTGTACAGAATACGAATTACTTTAAAGCAGATTAAGTTTTTATTTTCCAAGATTCATAGTGTAACTGTACATAGTCTTAAATTATTGGCAGAAGCATTCATAAAAGTGTATAAAAGTGTGAAAGCATCTGCTAAACTTGGCTCATTAGAAACACTGCATATTATGAATTAGTTTAAGCAAACTGTTGAAACTTCCATTTCATGCTACCACTGTATGTCATGATAGAGAAATAAGCATTTTCTTATTTTTCTTATACGTTGGATAAAAGCAAACCATAATTGCTTTTTTATTATTAGGTTCAATGTAATCATTTTGCGAAGTTAACATACTACTAGCTATGTACCATTGCTTCACTAAGGTAACCACTTTTTAACAATAATAAGTTATTACTATGACTTTATATACGGTTAAGGGTATCGTGTAGGTATTTATATGGCAATATTATCTCACAAATAAAAATGTATTTAGCATTAACGCATTTGTCATTAGTTTTTTACGCAAGGCGAACATTTTACCACATAGATAATTACTTTTTTAAATTTGGCATAAAATTGTTACATAACGAATGAGCATAAAAGTGTAACCAATGAGGTTTTGAAGTGTATTTAACACATATTAGTATACTTCCCATTATTGCATACAGTTTTGATATATATTTAACGGTTAAACCAGCGTATATGGTAAATCAATACACATACAGTCTTGTCAAAGACTTAACCTTTTCATCCAAATCAGTTTTATTTATAATAGTCGGGTGTCATGTCCGTTTGCAAAACCATTAATTTTGCCCATAATTTTTATATATTTTCAATTTTTAAAATAGGAACCCTAATGCTTTTTTGATACAAAGTAGCCTAGACTCTGAAAAGTCATCTTTGTGCAATGAAAGTTTCGTCTAAATTTGTTGAGCCAATCAGGAGATAGTCCGGACAAACAAACTGACAGACAGACAAAAATAAAAAAATGTTTTTTAGGTTTTGGTAAAGTGTGAATAACCGTATGAGCTTAAAAAAAGTATTTATTTCAAAATCACAGACAGCCAATTTTATTTAAATGTATAGATAAATATTTTACCACTGAGCAAAGTCACAAAGTTTAAAAACAAGCACGCTTATACAGGTTTAATAATAGTTTCATAATAGTTTCATATTTGTTTTTTACTTACAGAAAAATAAGTGAAAACATTGATCAGTTGTTTTTATTATTACAAGAGCCTAGTGAGTACGATTATTAGCAACTAATAATAAATCAGCTGTTAGTTGTAAATATAAAATGACTATAAAACTCACCACAAGGTTTGAAGGCATTTACGTTTATTAACACGTATTATTTAACAAATTTAAAGTAATAAAATTAGACACTTAAAATTTCTGCGGAGTATGGAAAGGATAAGGCTTTAAATTAATAAAAGTGTACGTTAAATGGTTCTCTCAAACTGAGTGCGAGTTTCTGCACACAGATTATCCCTTATAAATATCATGGGAATTGGTATGACTTTATATTTTGTATTTTTTAACATACTTAAATAGAGGAAATGACAAATTTTATATTTTTAGGGAGTATCGGAATGTATGGGCTTCAAATTGGTACACGTGTCATGAGTACACGTTAACTGGTTTTCCAAAACTAAGGGATAATTCATACAAAAAGTTATTTAATTTAAATATAACATGGCGTATTTTTTTTAAACGTCAGTCATTTTTTAAATACATTGATATTTTGATTTTTTTTCTGTAAATCTGCAAAAATTAAAACGTAACGCACTAATAAAAAAATTACATACCTAATTAATATAAAAGATAAATTTCCCCAAAATAATATAAACTTTAAATACATAATTCTTCTGTACGTGTGTCAGTGAACTCCTCCTAAACGGCTGGACCAATTTTGATAAAATGTTTTGTCTGTGTTTGAGTGGGTCCCTGGATGGTTTAGATTCACAATTGGAAGGAGTTGAAATAAGGTTGCTACCCCTCTACAATAAATATAAATTAAACTAACTTCCTACAAGCTATGAAGATAAAATAGTGTAACATTATTTTTGAGGGATCTACAAAACTATTTGCAATTTTATTATTTAAGTCAAAGAAATGAAATAGAAAACTACCCTCAAAATTTAATAATAATAATTAACTTACTTTTTCTGTACTATTTTCAATAACTACTCAATTAATTTTACTAACATTTCACAATTTACACATATTACTATCAGGAATTTTTTAGAGAATACCATCACTATAAACAAAAAGATTTAAATGGGGTAGCTGCCCATAAACAACAAAAGTAAATTGCACTAAATTTCTACAATCTATAAATCTAAAATTAATTAATATTATTATTAATATATACAGTATACACATTTGCAATTATAATACTTAAGTCAAAGGGATGTAATGAGATAACTACCATTAAATTTAAATCAAGCAATAGCGAAGTATAACCAGGTCCACTAGTATAATATATAATATAAAGCGAGATCCCCAACAGACAACGTATCTCAGAAATCAGTACTAAACACAATATTAAAAGTGTCATCTAGTTTTTTGAATAGTAAAACAAATATCAACCGATCCTGCACAATACATCAAAATAATAAACTTAAATAATACTGTATCTATAAGGAACATTAGAAAATAATGTTTTCTAAATGTTTTGTTCTTCAAAAAACAACTGTAAATTGCTGAGTCACATCGTAGCGGTAATGTTAAATCAAGTATTGAAAAAAAAACGTAATAGACACGTACTGTCGTGTTTTAATTATTTTTTATTTATTTGAATTGCCATTTTTTACTCCACGGAGTGTTTTATCTTTAACAGTTCATGCAACGCAACAAAATCATTATTCCTCAGTTGATAAGTTGAAACTGATATTGTAAAAAAGAAATAAAACAGTTCCTTATTTGTTTATCTTTAATGTTTCAGGAAACACTTGCAATAAAAGTCTCCATAATAGTTATTCATCTCTTGATTGATTTAATTAAACTGCTATTGTAAAAGAAACGCAATTGTTGAACATATGCTGTCACGAAATTTATCGTAGATTTTAATTGCCAATATTAGTTTCCCTTTCTGTTTTGGTTTGTCTTTATCGGTTAGGCAGCGTACGCCAACCAAAACACGTTAAAACAAAATTTTACACTTGATTCATTAACACAGTTATTACAAGAAACTAGCAATAATTGTTAAATATAATACTGCTGTCATAGTCTCTGATGTAGATCTTTTTATTGCCAACAGTTCCGTTTATTGTTTTTGCTGTCTTATAATGTTTATAATGTTTAACCAGTGAAAACCATAAACTGTGATTTAAACAATGCTTTTCACTTTTTATATTACTGCTCAGCCTCATTCTGAAAAAATATCTTAATATAGACTTTGTTACCCAAACGGCAATACTAAATACATCACTAAGGCTTTAATAATTTAACACATATTTTTAGTAAGATCGTAATAAACCCTCATTCAATATTTTTCACTTTATAATATAATACAGATAAGTAGGACAGGGAAATACTTAATTTTTACTTCATTTCCCATTAAATCGGATTAAATATAATCTCTTGAATACATAAACAGATTTCAACGAGGTGGATTAAACACTGCTATTAAACTAAGGGTAGATAATACACTGGGACAAAGTATGTTGTTACAGTACAATGTTTATTCACATAAGGAGGAAGTTATGAAACACATTAGTTTTGTATTTCAGCTTTAATACGTTAAACTTTAAGGACAGGTTTATTACGATTCTTTAATTTCCGTCATTTGTTTTGTTGTTGTTTGCATTAGCCTACATTTAAAACTTAAACAAACAAACAAATTTGAAACGCGACAGCGTACCTTCTCATCCATATTTCCTGAATAGCCCTGTAAACAATGGGACAACTATCGCGTTCCTCCCAATTCAATTACTTTAAATAATCCGGCAGTTATTAAAAGGCCGCAGCGTTCCTCCCACTCTTATCACTTGATGAACCTGTAAATATTGGAACATGGCAGTGTTCCTGCTTGCTGGTATGTCTTGAATAGTCTTGTAAAATTGAAGGCGGCTCCTCTCGTCCGTATACCACGAACTAAAGTAATTGAAAAGACATGTACTTTTAAAAGCTAAATAATATAATAGTAATACGAACTAAAAGATTTCATCTTGAAAGACATTATAGGTGAGGTATATGATATTTAAAAATATATAATGGATTCACCCACCTTGAGATTAAAAAATACGTTGTCCAAGTGCCATAGTCCAAATTTAAAAACAATATTAGGAAAATATTCCACATCAACACAATAAACACGAACAACACATACACAAAAACACACACTACTATGAACGATATTTTAAAATTACACACGAAGTTTCGGGAAGAATATAAACTCTTCGCGTCTTCAGGTGAATAAACAAAGTCCTACGCCTAAGCCTCTCAGAGCGCCTAACACTGGTTAACTGAGGGTCATTCATGGTAATTGCGAGGAACAACCCCCACCACGTTTACGTTATCAATTTCCAATAGGCCTGTCCAAAAGTCTATTTAATTCGTTTTTAATTCAGGGTAAATACACCGCACTAGTTGAACTAGGCTGAGTAATACAGTTTTTTCTTATAGACATAATCGCTGTTTCTTTAAATACCCTTTTTCTCCAATTATTTTCTTTAAGTAAAATAGACCCCTTGTCCCAACTAATAGCATGGTTGTCGCTATTACATGTTCTGCAATCTTCGAGCGATTAACATCACCAGCAGAAATGCATTTCTTATTTTCTGAGACCCGTTTTTTAAAAGGACGCGATGTTTGTCCCACATACGACACGTCACACTGGCACGGTAAATTATAAACAATATCTTTACTGTACACGTTATTATTTTTTTGTCTCAATTTACTCACACAATTCTTAATAGTTTTAGAAAAATTTTAAACACTGTCCTAATCGAGAATTTCGTATTAATTCGTCTGATCTTTTCTGACACGCCTTTTATGTATGGAATCTGAACAGTGGCTTTTGGTTTTTCCATAGTTTTTTTAGGTCTATTGTTGTTCACTTTTTTAAAAGCTTTCTGAATAATAAAGTTAGGATAGGTGTTATTTAAAAAATCGTGTTTTATTTTTCTTATTTCTTCGAAACGTCGTATGTAATTTAAAAATGTCGTCCATAGTAATGTGCGTATTTTTGTGCATGTGTTTTGCGTGTTATTGTGTTGACGTGGAATACATTCCTAATATTGATTTTAAATTAGGACTACGACACTTGAACAACGTATTTTTTAATCTCAAGGTGGGTGAAATCCACTACATATTTTTAAATAAAAGATTTTAGTTAATCTGTACTAATATTGTCTGCCCACTCTGTAGTAACCTGCCTTAGAATATACAAGTACCAAAAAACAATTTATACAGATACTCAGTGGCCTCAGATATAACCGTTAAAAAATCACTTACGAAAGTTTCCAACATTCTCCATTAATATGATAAACATTGTATGACTTAGGCATTCATAAAATACATTATGTAAAATATTCACTGTTTTTATGAGATAATTCACTATAGTGATGACCGTTTATGTTTTTTTATGATTAAAAACCAATTTAAATATCTAGAAGGTACAGCAATAAACCTAATAACATCTACAAGAATATACTATTAATATATAAATGTAAAACTACTTAATAAATATGCAAATACTTAAGAAACCCCAACATAAGATAAAATACAAAAACCATAAAGTCTGAGATAACTTATACAAACTAAAATTGCAAGAAAATCCTAAAAATACTCATACATCAAGTAAAAGTTTCACATAATCTAAGGAAATTTTATAGTCACTTAATTTTGCAAGATTTTTAGAGAGCTCAGGCCTATTCATATTAACCAATTTTGCACCGATTGCAAAAAAAAGTTTAATGTATATATTTTACATATAAAGACTGACACTACAATCGGTAAACTCGATCCACATTTTAGACTGATTACAATTGGGTTGTAATATACGAAAGTGTGTGTTTGAAAAAAACCATTGGTTGTATATCATATATATCAAATGGTACCTCTTTTGATCTTATGGTACTGAAATCTATAAATTAGGGGTATACGGGTAATCAATTTTGGGCGGGTTTTTTTTCATTACCCGATAGTCGGTCGGGTCCGAAAAAGACGTTAAAATACTGTCGAGTATTTGGGCTATACCCGATAAATTCGGGTAGTGAGGAATTCAATAAATACAGAATTTTCCCCATTTAAACTAACGTTTAACGTTTAATCCTTTAAATAGTGCTTAGTTTAGCAGAACTATTTTTCTTTCAAAATGTCGTCGTCGGTGATATAATCAGGGATGCTTACTATAAATGTTCGACTTTTTAACCTTATTTGTTAGTCCAGATCGGCTAAAGAATTTGTTTTAGTGATTGTTTTTACCACTAAAAAATTACGTAGATAATTCCAGTTAACATTGTTTGGTTATAAAATAGCTAGGAGATGCCTCTCCGTGTTGTGCAAGCCAATCCCCGTTGTAGTATCGTTGGACCTATACTTAAGTTCACGTAGAAGTATTTTTGAGTTATTAAATAAAAACAGTAGCTAGGCCTATTTTATTTTAACTTGAAAATAATACTAATTAATTAAAACCTGTATTATCTCGCATTAAATAAATTTTATTAATTCGGTAATTTACAAACAAACAAAAAAACTAATATTATTTCATGTTTGTTATAGTTAATGATAACAGTTCATTCAACACATTTTAAGTACTTATCTTCCGATTAGTGAAATATAATTATGAATGAGGGTTTTTTCGTAATGAACAATGTTTGGTTTTAAATAAACTGAGGGTTTGTTTAAAGAAAGAACTAAGACTATCTTTTAATTTTCAAACAGTTTTTTTCGTAATAATCAAACTGAAGTTTACATAAACTTTCTCAAATTGAATTCCATTTATTTACTGTCTCTGTGCGTCCAAATCCAAAGAAACGATTAAATAAAATGCAATTCTAAAGGTCAAGTATCCAAATTATTGCTTCCAAGCAGGAAACTAAACGAAATTGTCGACTCCCTCCACGACGAAACAATCAAAGCTCTTCCGACTCTACGCGTAATTAGCGTTCTGTCTTTTATTTAAAGCAACTCGTACAACTTTTCTTCTCCTTGAAGTCCTTTACATCGTCGTGAAATGGGAGCATCTTGGTCATAGCGAAAAAACATTCATTCAATAACAATTATAGTATGTAACTGGGTAAATAGTCGAAGCATGTGCCTACTTCCTAGCCACAGAGTTCGGAAGGAATCAGATAAATAAAATGAATGTGTAACTACTATAGATTTCCATACCGTATGCTATGTTTTATAATCTCGTGTTAACTAGTTTTTCTTCAAATTTTAGATGCAATAATTTAGGAAATAAGAGCTTAACTTTTTAGCAACATTTTCAGGAAAACTAAAGGTCACAAAGTAAAACTACTTTTGCTCAATAAGGCAAATGAAAAATAAAACGATGAATAAATAATAATAAAATATAATAACAACAGGCAACCGGTAACTAACTCATCATTAGATAAAGATAATTCATACAAAACTTTATTGATGTGTTGGGATTTCTAAAATATTATTTTAAGCAGAATTGCATACTTTTATTAAATTAATTGATGAATTATAGTCTATAATAATGCAGGAATTGTATTCAATTAAGTTAATTTTATTTTTACATTCGCTAGTTCTCCTTTAATTAAAACAATCTTGGGTTAATACCAACATTTAAGATTATTTGTCTATTGAAACAATACAAATTTTAAGAATTAAAGTTCAATACTTAAGTTAAAAATGTAACCGTGACATTGATTTGAATTCCTCACTGGAATCATTTGTTGTATCAAGTCTTGCTAATAATGTTGATTAAACACCAGGCTACAAGTGGATTACGTATTTTAATTAATAGACTCGTTTAATTAAATGTGTCCGGGGTTTAGTCGTCAAAGTTTGTATAATGACGCTACTTTAGGAATACGAGAAGAAGAACGTGGAACTAAATTGCATTAAAGAGGTCAAAGCTTAATTTATTGCCAGCGATATTTTAAGTCGGTTGGCACACAACGTCTGCATAAAAGTGGTTGAAACGGGAGACTCACCTCATTAGGTGTAACTTTTGCAGTTGCAAGTGAGACGCCGCATCACGCTATTGGTAGAAGTTCACACGCATGAAGTGTGATGTAGGGGGCTTGTATTCTTTGGATGACATACTCGACTTAAAGTATAATTCAAGCATTGACTGTGCCTTAATATATAAAACATAACCACGCTCCTGTTCAAACATTCTTTTTTTTAATGAAATATTTCTTTGAAAAATAAATGCAAATATTGTATGAATATGATTATCAGTTCCAGTATTGTGACAATATTTTCTGATTTAAGAGAAACTTGCTTTTTCTTTTTTAGCCGTGGTATTCCTCTGGATAAAGTTTTAAATTATCGGTCCATGTCAAATCCGAAACTTCCACGACGAAGTCGTTTTCTATTACTAAGAACTTAACTGTTCACAAGGAAGCTATAAGCTATGCTATGTGTTTGAGTATTAAATTGTGATCAGGGAGGATCAAATTATAATTTATTACAACATAAATTACAACATAAGAAGTATTTTAATAAAAGAAACGTCCATAAATTCTATTTTAATGACATAAATGTGGTAATGATAAAAGTACTCTGAGTTATTCAGTGGCTTTCGTTAAATTATTAGGTCTATTTAATAAAATCTAGTACTATATATACAATATTTGATAATTTATATTCTTTGGTTGTATTTGTGATAAATTAATTTTACATTTCCATTTGCACAAACAATATATTTAAATAATTAAAATGTTACATTCATCTTTTAAAATAAATTACATTGTTCATTTTCACATATTTTGAAAAAAAAAACATTTTAAAACAAATTGTTTTTTCTGTTTTTATGATATCATCATAAACATCCACAATACTTTTAAGATTAATGCCTTTTTTATGTATTTGTACTGAATTGCTAAAAGTTTCAATGATTCTGAAAATTACGTGTATCACTTTTAGAATATAAACTGTTTTGCCTTGAGTATAGTTAGTACATATATTTTAAAATCGTCTGTCAAGTATTTGACCAAAAATTGTA
>JAGFPH010015876.1:0-20345 GCA_018207615.1 Philaenus spumarius
TCTACTTTTCACTCGAAGCTCTCATTTTTTACCCCTTATATTCTCACTTTCTATTAAGTAAATTAATTTTTCCGTCATTTAAAAAAAATAATTACTACAATTTTATCTTCCGAAACATTCAGAAACAGAAACTATTTCAAAAGTATTGGCTAATCCCTTTTCAGGGAACTGTTCAAACTTTTAATATACTTCTAACCCACAATTATCTGTAGTGCAGATTTTTGTGCCATATTTAATTTGTATTATTTTACAATCAATTGAAACTTTTTACATATAAGACGGCAAGATTGACATATTTAAAAAAAGGATGATTTTTGTATCAATATTTGAATAGTTTTATAATATTGTGGAACATTAAAGAAATTAAATTTCATTAAAATTAAAAAATAAATCTAAAAATACATTTCAAACCAAGACTTGAATTTAAATTTTATAATTCTTGCTACCGTCAGTGATTGTGTAAAATGCATTTTATGTGGTCTCTAGAGATTACTTTATTTTAAATGAAAATATATATATATACTTCATTAATTGTAGTTATTAGCTACATAAACTTACAAATTAAAAGATTTTCCCTATACAAATCATATTATTGAATTAAAGTCTTTGTTTTGACATTATTTTGAGCACATTAGTGTATTATAAATGTATGTATTTCATAATATATTCTTAGCATATTATATTTCACATTTGGAATAAATAATACCTATCTAAATTAAATTTAATATTTAAATTACACAATTTTTCATTTTAATTCATTTCTTTCTTGCTCACGTTAGGTGATACACACAGGTGATACTTGGGAGATTTAGAAAAACAGAACCAAGGTCAAGCAATGCCTCGGTCAATGCCCTCCTAGTGTCCGATGGATGTTGCTGTGAAGAAGATAAAGGTGATAGCATTTAACTTGTTGGTAACCAGCTTCGAAGTACTGCAGAGGTTTCAGTTAGAAAAGTCGATTATGGTGAGATTATAACAATTATATTTGTTATATTAATGATAACACCATAGACAATATAGAAGTACATAATCATCTGAATCTCCTGAACCTGGAATTAAAAAAATAGAATTAGCAGGCTTAATGAAAGGAAAGCTTGGTAAAAGCTGATTTGCCGATGATAATGGAACTAATTTACCCTCCCTTATTTTTGTCAATAAATTTTTCTCCACTACAGCATTTATTATTTTTTTATGATGATGATGATGATGTAATTAATATGCTTTTCAGTTATTCTAATTTACATGCATCGCAACGAAATTAAGAGAGACATAAATTTAAGACTGATGAAATTCATTTATAAGTATTCATGATTACATAAAATACATTCAAAAGCAGATTACAATAAGTATATGATTGTCTTTATTTTGTGAATTTACCTTTTTCTGTAGATTAACCCCACAAGGTTAATAGGCGACAAAATATTCTGATATATAAAATTATATCGAACAGTATATTTAAGTGAAAAACGTAACGTTCATATTACTATAAAAATAAATCATAAAATGTTACAAGTATTAGGTCCTAATTATTTAATAAACATAATTATGAATATTTTAGGCTGATGTAATAGAAAACAATACTTGTGATATAGAATCACAACTAATGAAGTTGTTTCAATTATTTTTTTAAAATTATTATTGCAAATCCTATTTGATGGAGAGCTATCATCTCAATTTAAATTAATTCCAATCCATTGTGTTTTATAATAAACTGTAAATGTATCTCTTTACATATAATCCTGCCTTCAATCGCATGTGGTATAATTTAGAAGTACATCTCACAATGTCACATTGTAAATATGACAGGAATAAATATATCATTCCTAAATACGACAAACACTTCATGCCTTAAAAGTTATATGATATATGTTTTTAAACTTCCAAATGTATTTCTTAACTATATGTACTATGTTAAAAATGAAGGTTTTCTTGACGTTTATTTTTAAATGAAAGCTTGCTTAAAAGTATGCAGTTTTTTTTATGAAAATGTATGCAAATACGAATCAAATACTGAATAAATATGAATAAATCGATTTTACGTACATATGAACTGTTTATTTAAATAAATAAAAAAACATGAGTGCAATTAGTTTAACATTTTATTAGAATATAATATCTGCTATATTGTAGTAATTGTTTACAGTCGATATATTACTACGTATATATTTGAATACACTCAGTTGTATCCTGACTAATTTGGATCTTAACCCAAATACTTCCTTCCATACTATATTTCAAGTACTTTTGAATACAGATATCAGTTAACAATTATACCACCTGATTCATTGTTAATGATTTATGTTTGTTAAATAGTATATAAACATCTGGAACTAAAATTAACAGATTAAAATATGTTTGTAAAATATTTGGGTTGTATATATAATGTATCTATTCGCCCAGTTAGTGACGTGAAAGGTGGTATATAAAAGAAGTACAGAGATTACATAGGTGAAAAGAGCTACTTAGCGCATTTTTGCAGACATAAGACCTAGCGCATTCGATTCCTGACGTCAAAAACCCTTTATATACAAATTTTCATTAAAATCGTTAGAGCCGTTATCGAGAAACCCGAAATAAATGTACAAATATCCAAGAATTGCTCGTTTAATAAGATTAGATTTTATAGAGTGAATTTAATCTACTTGCGTACCCTAAAAAATATTAAGTTTTTTTCTTTAAATATGAATACACTAAATTACTACAAGTTTGTTTGGCGTTGGGAACAAATTTGCTTTGTTATGATCACTATTAAGATTTTAATTAATGAAGATTTGTATTTCAAGTATTCATCCGTACAGTTCGGTTTAGCAATAATTACTCCAAACATTTAGGCTTTGCATGATCTGATGTAATAACAAACTGGAGCAAAGTAATCATACTTCACTTCAGCTGGGCAAATTCTCACATTAACTTTAACCTAAATGTGTACTGGATCTGTTTCATTTAAATGTGGATCTTATTTGTATATTTGATTTATGGCAAACTACCTTATACGTCCCCATCGAGTGACAACAGTTGGGCCTTTATGAAAATCTATAAGAATCAAGATAATTCTCATCTATTTCTTCATAGTTAAAATGTATGTCTTACAAATTTTAATTATATGAATTGTATATTATTAATAAAATTTATTTGCATAATGTTCTCTCTGAATTATTAAGACTTTAATGTAGAAAATTTTGAACGACATATTGGTGCCTTTTTTGACTTTGTATAAACCAAGCGGAAAAATACAGCTTATTGATTTTTGTTTTCGGTTTTTACTCACTTCAGAAGCAAGGATTGCATTATTGAGTTTAACATTTAACTAAAAGAAATACCAAGATTTGTCGTTCCAAGATGAATGTATATACATTTTATACACGACCTCAAACCTTCACGAGTTGATTTAGCGTTCCGAGCCATTCGAATTCTTGTGTTAACTGGACTGGTGTCTAGAAATTCAGGGAACCCAGACTAAACAACTCGGCGACCAGCTGATCGCACAATCTCTAAACAGGACTGTTGTTCAACCATAGTTGTGACAGGAGTACATTACTTCGCCGGTCCGGATATTTGGGATTTACAAAATTGTAATTGGTACAGCTGTGGTTAGCTAAATAGCAATAGCCTACCGGAGCTACCATTACTTTTATTGGGCGGCAGTTGGTGGGTAATTGCTTACCGAAATGTATATTTATCATATTCATACTATAACTAGGTTAGTTAGGCCCGGTTTTGGATACTTGGAGTGTAACTTTGCGCGGTAATTTAGTAGCTTAATATATTTCATATTATTAATTAGAATAATTGTTATTAATAGCCTCATCAAGACTGGCTATGGGTTCAGTGAGAGTTTGATGTGCCAGAATTGCTTAGTAGCAATTGCTATCCACAATCTAAGATTACCAAGGTTAACTTAGGCTAAGGAGCGAAAGGAGCCTACACGTTACAATGACATGAAATACAAAATACCGCCTTAACCATTTGGAGGGTTAAAGTCAGAAAGGAATTCTAAAATGTTCCACAGACTCTAAACCCCTGAATTGATTTTGGAATAAGACATCGCCTACAAACTAAAAGAGGAAAAAAAAGCAAGTTTTCTAAACATAAGTACTTGCTTTTTACAATAAACTAGATTGAAGGAACTAAATGTAAAAATAATGCTCATTATGTACTAAATTTAATAAGTTTTTGAATTTGAGGTATAACAGGCCTATTTCTGTTAAAAACTAAAAAAAAATACCATCAAAATAAGAAATCATGGTCATGAAAATAAAATTTATAATTTTCCTCAGTAGTTGAGTATAATTAAACGAATCTATACGATCTGTCTGAAATATACAATATGAATATATGAAAATAAAAACTTCAAGGTGGGACAAAATGTAAATAACACAATTAACATTCAAATAGGCCTACATTGATACAAAGTGTATTTATATTTCCCCGGTAAGCATATCAATTGATTTGATGTGGAGTGGTATTTATTTGCATCCGTCATTTCGAGGCCGGATTCAAATAGAGCTTCGAAAAGTAGAATAGGGATGTAAGGGTCTGGGAGGCCTAATTATTTTGGAAGACGGTCAAAGTGGCTAAAAACCCCCAAAATTTGAAATTTGTGTTATATCCCTGAATCGACGCAGAATTCCAAGTGTGTGACCGTAAGACACCTAATAGAGTGTAAAGTGGGGTTTTAATATGTTTTGCAATCATGGGTTTTTTCAATGAGTCATCACTGAACTCGCATTTCTAAAACTACATGAATTACAAAACATTAATAGAAGAACTCTTTTTATGAAATATGAAAGTCTAAACATTTCGTTTTTGATTTGCATAGTGAAAGGATGGTGGTTGTTTTCACGGCTTATAACGGCAAGTAGCTTTTACAATTCATAACAAAATATATTTTAAAATTTAAACTTATTGATTTCATAAAGCTCAAATAAAGCAGTGACAAACTACAACTAATTTCTTCCTCTCCATTTGATTATATCTGGTGAAATCTGATTTTACAATTCAAAACCACATTTGTAGTAATTTAGTGGCAGCACTATCACGTAAATTGACTTTTTGAACATTCAATTACATAGTGCCACGTAATAACGATGTAAATGGATTCTCTTGATGTACAAAGCTACGGTTGTCATTATGCTATTTACATTATTGACCAAAGGTACTTTGTGGAACTCAATATTGAGGAAAATACATTTTAAATTGAACAGAATTGACTTAATATTGTGTGTGCAGGTATAATAATCCTCATGCAATTATGTCAATGTTTTCCTATTATATGGGTAGTGAATTACAAGATCTCAAAACTTCGAAATGGCAATAAATAGGTACAGTACATGCATAAGCTGAAAGCAGTTTGTTTTAAATAGTTTACATACTAGGGTGTATAGTAAGAAATAAAATAACGAAACAATGTTGAAACATAGTGTCCAGAAATTACTCGATTAACTTCTGATTATTTGGGACAAAATACAATTTTGTATTAATATACAAAATATATTATTCATCTAAATAAATAACTTTGCTATTATGCTGTTGGTTTTAATTAAGTGTACAAAATGGATTAAAAATGTAATATAGAAAAACACTGCATTGATAAAATATTTAAAGTTTAGTTTGTAGCTCATTGTATTTGTATCCAAGTCACAAATTTGAATAAAAAGATTTTTTTTCACAATTTTTTTTCCGTCTGTGTGACTTTATTATTTGTTTAAAGTAATTCACTTACTTGAACATGTCGCGTTTTGGAACTTTATTCCATCATCAGATTCTCGCTCGAATACATACCAGTTGTATTCGACGGTGTGCACACACGGAATATATTTTATGTGTTATTGTGCGCGTTTAAATGTGTTTGTGTTATTTTGTATATGTATTTATTTTAATGTGCTAACGACCTCAGTAGAGCGAGAATCTGATGATGGAATAAAGTTCCGAAACGCGACATGTTCAAGTAAGTGAATTACTTTAAACAAATAATAAAGTCACACAGTCGGGAAAAAGGCATTCTTTTTATTTAGTTTGTAGTGTTAAAATATAACAACCTTCATTTTGAATGAATAAATTTATTCGTTGAGATAAAACAAAAGTTAAACATTTGAATACAATGTTGTGTAAGTAATTTGCCTACTGTAAAAGAAATAAAACACTGTAATATACAGTGTCCAGACATTCTATGCACAGATTGGACAGGGCAAAATTTAATAACTTTAGAAACGAATGTGGTATTGAGTTCAGGTTCGAAATATCCATGTTGTATGTATTGTACACGAGCATAAAAAAAACACAGAATTTATTTTTAAATGGCAAAAGAAATGTTTACCGACAAGTATATTTAAAACTGTGTACAACCCAACATGTTCCTTTTCAACTACACAACGCATAAAATAATTTCCAGGACTGCATCCGATTTACCTTTTCCGTACTCTTGTGTTACAAGTATTGTATTGAACTTCTAATTAACTTACAATAGCCTACTATTGGTTTAGTAGAACTTTTTGCACAATTGCTTAAGAACTTTCACAATTTTATCTTTTATTATTGTACTTTTTAACACGCTTATATTAGCTTCACTTGTATGTTTCTATGTTTGTAAGTAACTCTCCTTTGGACTAAAAGCCAGTGGCTTATTGCTGTTAGTATATCTCTCTTACGCAAGTTCATTCGTTGACCGAGCGGTCTAAGGCGCGGGTCGTCGCTGACTCACCGATCGTGGGTTCTAATCCCGTCCACGGCCAAATTTTTTTTTCAATAATTAATCGAACTAAAAATTAAAAAATAAATATAGTTTAAAAAAACTAAAAAACACGCTTTTATAATACATCGAACTAAAAAGTGAAAAATAAATATAGTTTAAAAAACTAAAAAAACACGCTTTTAGAGCATATCAAACTAAAAAGTTAAAATAATTTTTCAAATAAGCTTAAAACAATAATAAACGATAAATACTAGTATTATTGTAAAAAAAGCGTGGGGCGCTTTGTCCATATTTCTCGTACATCGAGCGCCCAACGCGTTTTTTACAATAATGCTAGTATTTATCGTTTATTATTGTTTTAAGCTTATTTGAAAAATTATTTTTAACTTTTTAGTTTGATATGCTCTAAAAGCGTGTTTTTTAGTTTTTTTAAACTATATTTATTTAAATTACAGACAAAGTGCCCAAATGATTACAATGTTTACAAATTACCGCTGAAAACGAAATCTCAACACAACGTCACAAATTTGTTATAAAATTCTCGAAGTAACATGGCACGTGTAATACTGACATATTGTTTGGAATGGCTCAATCTGTTTGCGGTTCAGCTTGGGACCGTCTGTACTTCAAAGCCTGCTGAGGTCGCAGGATCGAAATGTACTGATAAAATAAACGCGATTTGTTGATTCTGTCAACTAAGCACGAGATTTACTGGCAACTGATAGTAAACGGGAAAAACAAGTGTCTTTGATTCTATTACAATACACTGTTTTATAGGGCAGTCTGTTCATAAGTGTATTTCTATTGTAATTGTTATTCGTTTTCCGATTATGTTTTAGACATTATTGTTTATAATACAAATACAAACTATTATCTTACAAATTGGTATTTGTTTGTGAAGTAAAATTGCTAACACTGTAACTTTACTTAAAATTGGAATTGCTAGCTGTTATTTTACAATGAAATAGACTGCTTTTAAAATAATTTAATCAATTGCAGTTTAAAGCTAAAGCTATTCTTGGTTGTTATAGTGTTGCACAAATCTTTGATTTCAAATAAACCAACAGAAACATTTCTAAAATAATTAACAATATTTGCTGCTGTTAAGTTGGTAATCTTCCATTTACTCACTTGGATCGTAAAACGTTCATTTAGATGCTTAATCATTATAACATTCACTACCTAAAGGCCTTTTCACACCGGCGTACTGGGCGTCCTGGACGTCTTGGACGTTTTTGTCAAAATAAATCGCTGCCCATGCTATCAATGAGACCGTTCACACCGCGCGTCCAAAACGTTGCGAACGTCCTGGACGTCCGGGACGGTTTTCTGAGGTTCGCTCGGCGGGCGATTTTCCACAAACGTCCAGCCCGTCCACGGCCTAGCGCATGCGCAATGAAGACTTCAGAACCACGTGCTCCGCTTCCGCTCTGTTCTGCAACACCCCGCGTCATCTGCATTGCGTTTGTTGTTGCTGGTGTTCTGTGAGTCTGTACCATGGAAGAGTTGTTGGAGGAAGTTCGTGGTCATCCTGTAATCTGGGACACAACCCTAGAAATATACAGGGACCAGGTTATGAAGAACGCAGCATGGGAGGTGATTGCTGCAAATCTTCAGAAAGATAGTAAGTTGTCATTTACTGTCATGTAATTACATAAGAGCAACGATTATATATTTATAATGTTATTTTAAGGAAGTCGTCATAGTATAATAATTAACTAATGACCTTATTTTGTAATAGGTTTTATGTACAACCGATGCAGTAAGTACCAACAATAATATTTTAGTTTGTTTCTGTGCCTAACCTCAAATGTGAGTTGACTTATTCCATCATGAGTGCAAGTGATGAGTTTTGTTTAACTAATGTCTAATCTAATGTAAGTTATTTCTTTATACCAACATATCCCCAATTTGAATTAGGTCACTATATCTTTACTTAACCTTTTTTAGTATTGTTATTAAAGGTAAAGGGAAAATTAATTGCACTCCTATTAATATAGTGTAACGTTAAATCATGTTATTTTATGTTATGTTATTCTTATTCATCTAAATTGATATATAATACTTGGTACAGTAATCAATAAAACGTACATGTCAAATACCTAAAAATGTACATGTAATATATTGTATTTATAATATTTTAACGTAATTTTATGGTATCAAAAACGTGGTATTTACATAAAAAATTGTATTATCCTTCATTGTGAGTTACATTAATACAGTGTGAACTATTAATAAAAGGGGAAATGTGGTTACAAAAATACAAAAATAAAAGAAAATGTAATTTTATTGAATTGAGTACATTGTATTAAGAACGAGAAAAAGACAGGCTCTTTAATAATTTATATAATGGAGGCCTAATAATTTAAAAGTCATGTTACAAAATATGGCCACCTTGTGCAGGATACTACAGGAAACAAAGGATATTATTATTGGCTATTAGGCCTACGTTAGCTATGCTTTATTCCAGAAATACTGGTGAAGGGAGCGATGTCGATTCTGATGATAATTTACGCAGTGAGACAAACGAGGTTGAATCATCAGAAAAAACGGATCATGGAACACCTAAAGAACGGCGACATCGGCCACCAAAGGGCGTTGACAAGGTTTATGAAAGGAAAAGAAGAAAGAAAACACACTAAACCCCAACCAGATGAACTTGACTATTTTTTTGCAAGTGCAGCCCAGTCAATACGGAAACTTCCTCGCTTAGTGCAAATCAGATTTAAAAGAGACATCACAAATATGATATGTCAGGCTGAAGAGAAGTGCGAGTGAGACAGGAACCAAAGTACTCCGAATCTCAGCCACACTACAACACCAACTATCTCACCTTCTTGCAGCTTATCAACTTACAGACAATCTCCAGTTGGATTACAACCAACCCCTCATCCGCAACGACTGGGGTTATTGCAGTTACAACAACCGCACCAGTTCACAGCATCGCAGTGGAGCTACGATACTACTTCTGACTGTACTGGGAAACCCCAAGAGTTATCACCAGGAAATAACAAAGAGTCGTCTTTGACACAAATTGGAGGATATTTGTGCTGAAACGCCAGCGATCACAGCCAACAGTTATTTTTAAATATTATTTAAAAAAACATTTCAAAACTGATTAAATGAGTAAAAAATGAGTAAATGTAAAAACAAATTGTAATAACTTTAATTAAAACGGTTTCTTGATGATTAAAATTTATATAATGCATTGTGTTGTATTTTTATATTTAATTCACATACAATTACATTACTGTTTTCATTTACATGTTAACACTATCTCATGGTAAACTTGTATCTTCCAATTTATCTAAGATTAACAGTTGTCTATTTAAAACTATTTACATAAGTTCTAAATTAAATGGAATCGCTATGGTGATAACTAGATTATATATCTTAACCTACACTCAATAATTAATTAGACTTGAGGAAACTTTAATCTAACTAGTTATCATATGTTTTTTCTTACCTTAAACAAATAGCAAGTCTCTCTTTGCTAGTAATTGCCTCTCTATAGTTAGTGTCGGTTTTTCTGATATCAACATCGATCATTGACAATACTTCTTCAAACTGATCGGGAATTAATCTAAAATAAGTTCTGAACCTATCTTCATCCAGCTCCAGATCATGCATCAAGTGATGGTATTCTCCAAAACTCTTCCGTTTTTTATTTATAGGATGTATCCATTCACTTCTTTTCGTTAACGAATACAATACTACTAAGTCGTCATCACTATCACTACTCGATTCGTTCATCCACGGAATAGAAAAACCGGTCTCACACCAAGGAACTGGCGGAAAAGACATCTTTGCACACACAGGTAACAACTACACTGAGTGAGAGATGGCACTTGACTGATCACATGTCCTCATGAGCGAACAAGTGGACGTTTGCTACGTTGCTGGGCGGTGTGAAAGGGGCGCGTACCGGACGTCCCAAACGTCCCAGACGTCCAGGACGCTCAGTACGCCGGTGTGTAAAGGCCTTAATTTAGTCATTGTAATAGGAAAGTAGGTAGCTTATACCCATATTTTCCTAATCATATATTCGGTCTACAGCTACGGTATATTTTGTTACACCAAATTACTCAGCAGTCTTCAGATTTTTTAGGGAGCAACATTTTGTTCTATTAAATTTTTTTAGAAAATACAAAATTAAGAAATTTAGTTTAAATTAGAAAATAAATTTGAAATGTATCAAAGCAGGTAGAATTTAATTGAGTTTAATTGTTGGTGTTTTGCAGAGTCAACAAGAAGTTATTGAACAAAATTTCGTCTTTTAGTTCTAAAAATTTCTGAAACTTTGTAAAATGCCTGCAAAGTTACCTTTTATACGTACAAACTATTGGCCGTTTTCAGTTTAATTGTTTACAAACAAATTTAAATTTGTATTGTCTTAATAAAATTATGTTAGTTTAACTTGGGGTAAAGTCAGTGTTACTTCAACATATGTTTAACTTTAATCCACTAAAATATGTATTTAAAATGAATGTATTTTGATATAATTATATTTTGTGTAATTTTTTATGTGCTACTTGTATTAAGTAAATTATTAGATAGAATTAATTATTTTAAAGGATCAAAGAACCTTAGGCTTTTTATAAGTTTTGAATAGCAAAGTAAATGTAATAAAATTTCCAGGTTCTAGAAGGATCCCGGGATTGATTATGTCATAACTTTGTTAAAAAAGGTAAAATCATAAATGTCAGCTTAATTTAAAATAAAAAAAAATGTTTCTATTAAATTTTATCATAAGCCCTATAAATACTATTTACAGTTTTACCTGTATATATTTAATAAACTTAACTCCTTATTTCTATTACATGTTTATTCATTAAAAAGTCGCCCGGATATTTAAAGCTTTTAAACTAAACTAACTTTGTACAATTAATTTAACTTTATACAACTTTTTGTTTGGACTTTTTATTTAATAAAGAAACAAGGTTTAAAAGATTAAACCACTCTAATTCTAAACTTTCAATTATGTGCTAACTTTTTGAGAAAACTTTTCTGAATGAGAATACAAATATTATTTCGTTTGTATAACAACATAAATCTGTATGTTTTGCAAATATTTTTGTCATATCTACAGATTTGTTTTAGTGTGTTTGAGTTTAACAGTTTAACCGTTGAAGACATTAAAGGTTTCTATGTTGCCGTTATTGTTTATATTTTCACAGTTCTTTGCAAGGATGTTTTAAGATCCACTTGTTGAAAGACCCACATTTCAGTTGGTTGCATTACAACTTTTTATAGGCCTTGTTTTTGCTAGCAACTATCATTCTATTAAATTTATATATATTTACTGTAGTAATTATTGTATATTTAGTACAATATTTTCATACGTATCATTTTCTCTATTTTGAAAATCATTTCAAATGTACTTCATCTAGTTGTTTTAGTAGTACGCCTAAGCTAAATAAAGTAGTGTTCATATCAAACAACTTTTAAAAACATTCATCACGTTCGATAACACTTTACACCCACTATGCATGCTGTCAGTTATTTAATACTAACCACATGTAAATTATTACCCCATAAAGGTATGCGAATAGTCCAAAGTAATATAATATACATTTATAAAGTAGTAAAAATAACACACTTTGAAAAACATACAATACTAAAACAGTTTAAAAATATTCTACTCTTTATACAAAATAAATTTTACATTAAAATTATTATTAAATTTGTCTTAGGTTTCATCGTGAGAAACTATTAACATACAACAATATTCTGGTATAAAAAAATTATTTGTGTTGTTTATCCTAAATATTTTATATTAGTAAATACACTACTTTTATGGGACAAATTTAATGATTTAGACCTACACAAATAAACATTGAGTACATAAAGTTGGTATATTTCATTATTAATTAATTAAATTAACTTATGTTTAATCTAAATTAAATACAGACTACATAGCATAATATTTAGTAATACATAATTTATTAATCATCGAATTAATTTAACCATTGTATTGATTATATTAGTTGCAATACACATAAATTAATAACCAATTATTTAAATGCATCACACTGTTCTGAAGTAAATGTTGTTTAAATAAAACAATATTACTACATATTAATTTTAAATTACACTTGTAGAAGCTGTTTTATAAAGTTTAATCGTTGTTTCAAGTAAATATAATCGAGCTTGACTCGTGAGAAAAATTATTTCTAAAAGTAAAAATAAAAAGAAAGACAATTCTCACAAAAAATACGTTTATTCGTCAAACGCGTTTCAACGACAAAGACGTCATCTTCAGTGACAAATGAGCTATAAGTTCTAATTTAGTTGTAGCTCATGTGTCAGTGAAGATGACGACTTTGTCGTTGAAACGCGTTTGACGAATTAACGTATTTTTTGTGAGAATTGTGTTCATTTTTATTTTTACTTTTAGAAATTGTTTGAAGATCTCTCCACTGCAAACTCAAACTGAAAACACACCCAGTTTAAACTGAAGACTACTTTGGACTGTTTAGACTGTTTCTATCATATGTTTAGCAGTGGTTGTTGTCTTTTATTCAAAAGAAATATATGTTCTCACATTAACAAAATTATCCACATCGTTTGATGATTCTTATTTATACGGCAAATTTGATTTATCTACAATTAATTTTTGTGGCACAGAATATTTTGTAGTGAAAGTTATAGGATATACTAAAATTTTTTTAAACACAAAAAATATCACTTTCAAATATACTTTTAAATGAAAACATTGTTGTATAAAGCACGAAGTATCTCATTTACCACAGAGATCTTACCCCAGAATTCTTAGATACCTATACCAAATTGTACTGTTAAAGAAATTGGATTGTTTTAAGCCATGAACCCTAATTTTTAATACGTACTATAAACACATACAATGAAAAACATTACGATAATTCATCACGCACAGATTTGTTTGCCAGCAACAATAATTACAGTATTTTAAATTAAAGTAAAGCGGATTCTTAAACGAAACTATTAGTTTTGAATAGAGTTTAAAACAAAATTACGTTTGCAATATTGTAACAATTGTGGTGTGAAAACTAACAAACATGAAAATACAATTGTATAATACTGCAAACATTATCAGTAAAACATTGCATGTCCTGCTGTAATAACAAACTGGGATACAGTTATCGTACTTCATTACAGCTGGGAATATTCTCACGTCACGTGTACCTTTTAACATGAGCTGTGTAGCAAAGTAAACATGTTTAATCTAGAACCTTTTTGTCATATCTGAGTACACTTTTGACTTAAAATATTATTTGAGAGTAAATAAAACAAAACCATCCAACTATGGTCTTATATAAAAAAAAAATTATATAGTTTTAAGTATTAGTTCGTAACTTTTAATTTGAATAATATTAGCTCATGCGTTTTGATGTGACTTTGTAAGAACAAGTAATCGAGAGTTTCCACAGTTTTTAGAGATAAATTTGAAAATTGTATTTCCTGTTTAACGCCGACGGGAATATAACATGTTAAAAATACAACTCTTGAATGTTTCACTCATAGCTTAACTGTGACTTATTTTGCAGCAGTTTTAAAGATATTTTATCGTTATGAGATTTTTATCACATTATTTGTACAATTCTATGTCAAACCAACCGCATTATTTGTTTAATGTTATGAGAAGCCAATCAGATCACGAACTGTTTTAATTTACGTAACGTATTGCTTACAGCTCCTTTCTTTCCAGAGTGTAGCTCTTTCTTTCTGTCAATAACTCCATTCCTCAGATTATGTATGTACCTACACTCGACTTTATAGGAGTTGATTTATTTTAGATTTAAAGATTTTCTTTGATAAAATCGATGCAGGATTTAAGTGATTGTAATACATAAAAAGGAAGAAGTATTAGAAACTCTATATTTACGAAAGAATACTGACACCAATTGAGCTTATTGGGTCGAACCATTTGTTAAATATCGTTTCAATATAAATACAGATATTTCATATACAAATAACCAGTAAACCTTTTTATAGATATTAAAAATCAATGAAATAAAAAGAAGTTCAATATTTATTAAGCTGATATATATTGGTTTTTACAGAGACTATAGACAAAGACAAAGATCAGATTCCCTTTAATAACTTGGCAGAAGTTCTTTACTTTGAGTATTGCCCTCCTCACCCCTGTCGTCCGCATATATACTCCAGTTTAATTAAAGTTTTAAACTGTTTGTTTCTATATTATGTTACAAAGAAATGAAAGCAGCTTTTTTTAATACAGTTCGTTTTGGCAATCGATTTACTTGTTTGTCGACATACAAATACAACAAAACATAAAGCGAATTGTAATATTAAATTCAATTATATTTAACATTTCTATTTCAAACCATTTATAGCATAATAATCAAATATTTAACTCAACAAATAATAATAAGTTTTCAACAAAAAATACAAGTATATTTTTGTGTAAAATTGTAGAAAAATTTAATAACAATAAATTATATTTTTTTAAAGGTATTCTACATTTTCCATTAAATTCTAATGAAACTCTCATTTTTTATACAATTCAATCAGTTAACAAACCATACAACCCCCTTTTGAAATGTTGACTTAAATTTAAGTCTTGCAAGATAGTTTTTACCACTTTTTTTATCACCAACCATCACCATAGACCCTAGTTAGAAAAATATTTAATAATGCGGCTTACAAATTGTTTTCAGAATTTATTTTCAAGCAAATCGAATTTTCGTGGTTAGATTAAAATTATTCGTAACTATGGCAAACATTCAAATTTCAGTTATGTTTCAGAGATTTTCTCATAAGTGGATTAGTTCATATATATATATATTAGGTTATAGATTTAATTTTTACCCTTATTAGTTAATCGATACGTCAATGATATATTTAAAATCAATACGCTAAGCAACGTATTTAAAATCAATACGCTAAGCAACTTTTCTCACTAATCTAGTCAATAGCCTAACTTTCTGTGGACTCGTTTTAGCAGAAAAAATAATCAATTCAGATTTTCTTATGTGTTACGGTGGATTAAATTGCACGTAAACTAACGTAAGAGGTTTTTATGATTACATTAATTTCAGTTAAAATTTTTAATATTTCCTAACATTAGATTTAAAAAAAATGTATTGTCAAATAACTTACGTCTTTGACTATGCATAACTTTAGAAACAGCAACGGACAAACGTGCAACCTGCCGTTCTCTTTTCCGCAATTGGTCCCCCCACTACCACTGCCTTTCTCGCCATCGGTCGCAAATTTATGCGTTTTGCGCTATGTTCGGAAGCATTTTTATGACACTTGATCAACCTTATTAAAATAATCGAAGATATATGAATTGTAGGTTTTAATGTCTTCTTTCAGAATCCGTTTGGAAAAACTAAAGCTGGCCGCTCAGGTTTATAGGGCTCATTATGCAAGATAAGTAGTGCCTACCTACTTTATTTACACTGTAATAATTGTAGAAAAACTACTAATGCGACAAATTTCATCTTCCGCCTGTTTGAAGTATACATAATAAGCAATCATTTTCCGAAATATCTGCCCTTAATATTTTAAACTAACAAAGATATGAATTTTTGAAAAGTATGAATTTTTAACCGTTTTTCCTACTTTTCTCGGAGGAAAATAGTTCGATTGGGGTCTATAAAAAAATATTTTGTAGGTTTTTTAATTCTATATAGATGTTCCATTAGAATTATCGTGATCCATTCATAAAATTTTAGAGTATCGACGAAAAACCTAAAAAAAGTCCTAATTAATTGTTATTTGTGTTTATAAAAAATGCGCGAAAGCTCATTGCCTGATAGTTTTTGTATTTTACATACCTATGTGCTACCCTTCAAGTCACTGGGATCGCCTCTTGCTGTTTAATTTAATAACAAAATTAGCCTTTTATTTTTCTCCATTGACTGGTCTATATTATATCTTTTTATTTTTTAATGTATATCCACGAATAACTTTATAAAGGTAATTATGTTTTTGTTTTCAAACGAAATATGGTATACTTCGATAAATAGCAGATATTTATGTTGTTAGAGGAAGTGAATTATTTAGGTAAAAAATATGAAGGTTAGAAGTTCCTGAAGTTTAAAAATGAAAAAAAAAACTAAGAATTTGCAAAGTAAAATTATTTTTAAACTTTAATACAATGAACATTGCACAACTTATTTCCTTTATCATATATACACTAACAAAACAACTTACTGGTAAAAATAGAATTCTTAATGCAAATCTTTGACTTTAATCTCTACTCTAAACTGCTATTTTAGATATGTTATTTAATTATAAAGGGTATTTTATTTGATTGGTAGTTGTTTTCCTTAAATTATTCTATTTGGCAATGACATTACTAACAATTTAATATTTTAACTGATCATTTACAATATAGTAAAGAACTTTGTTGCTTTCATATATGTTTGCAATTGTATAATATAGATAAATATCTAATGCACAGTATTTAACAGACCAACCTAATCGTGCATTTGATTAATTAATGAAGCAATGTGTCTTAATTGTAATAATTAAAGTTTTACTAAGCAACTACAACAAAGTAGTTAAGTTTAGTCTATACGATTTAATAAGGCTAAAGTATAAATCTTTTTTTTATTAAACTTGTACTTCAAATTATTATTTCAGCTGATAGTTGTGTTGTTTTTCTAGAAAAATACACAATATCGCTTTAAAAAACATTTAAAACATGGTAAATATAAAGTAACATTTTAAAATGTGTATTCTAAAGGGAAATAGTCTGTAAGTATGTCAGGGCAATTCTTTGTACCACAATATTAGTTTTACAGAGCAGCGCACTTTGAAAATTGCATTTATTATTTACTATATGTTTATTGTGTACAGTACATTGATTGTAGAATGAAACAACCTACTTTACTCATGCGCACAACTAAAGAATACGAAAAGTAATTATTTCATAACTTTAGACCTAGATTAGTAGGAATATACAATGTAAATATTTAAAGTAGTTTCGGAAATTTTAGTTTACTTAAAACCATTGCAAAGTGATAAAAGAGTTATAACAAAAGGGAAAGTTATATTCAAACTATACAGAGTGATTGATATAAGAGTACCAGCTGTTTCTCTTGAAATCTATAAGAGCTTCGAAAAAAAGTTAAAAAGACACTCCGCTGGACTTTTAGTTCTGTTTGATGACTTTAAAATTTTTCTCTTACCCTCCATGTTTCCAATATGGTGGCTCACTTTTGAATTTCTTATGGAACTCTCTATATTGTATGATGATTTTTTATTTTACAAGCTATTTTAAGACTTTTTCTCTTGAAATCTATAAGAGCTTTGAAAAAAAAGTTAAATAGAACCCCTGGAATTTTAGTTCTGTTTAATTTGGTGACTTTGGAATTTTTCTCTTACCTTCCATTTTTCAAATATGGTGGCCCACTTTTGAATTACTTATTTCACTACATTGTATGATGATTTTGGATTTTACAAGTTATTTTAAAACTTTTTTTATACGACTATAACCGTTTAAAAGTTAGAGGCGTATAAAGTTTTAAAAACACTCTATACCAGAGAATAATATTTTGGTATAGGAATATTTTGAACCAATGAAAACTTTCTTAACACTAATAAAACATTTTTGTGACAAGCAAATAGCTTTTTAAAATCAATAAATACGACTTTTGTTAATTTTTTAAAACCATAAGTTTTAATCATGTCATTCTTCAAATTGTTGTTTAACGAAAGCCCTCTGTTTATTAATCTAAAAGTTCTCATTTTAAAGTACAATAATTTTTATTGTTTTTATATTCTAAAATGGAGGCCAAATTTAGATTTTTTTTATGGAACACCCAATATTTTATGATGATTTACGATTGTGAATCAACTGATATTAAGCGTCTGTTATCAACTTAATTTTTTATGTGAGACAAATTTGTAATTTTATTACTTAATTCCTCTGTATTATGGTTTAATAATTAACAAAAAACGTATTTGCTGATTTGATAAAGTTATTTATTTGTCTAAAAAATGCTTTATTAGTGTTATTAGTGTCCATTGGTTCAAAACCTTTCCATACCAAAATATCATCCGCTCGGTTAGCGTGTGTGTAAAACTTTATACCCCTCTAACTTTTAAACAGTAGCCGTATTAAAAAAACACTCTAAGAACAAAAAGTTCTTAAAATACCTTGGAAAATTCAAAACCATCATAAAGTATAGGATATTCCATAACAAATTCGAAAGTTGGCCTCCGTATTGGAAAAATGACGGATAAGATACAAATTGATTTAAAAGTCACCAAATTTAAATTTAAGTCGGAAGGGAAAGTACATTGGAATTATCATTTAACTTTTTTTAATATTATATAGGATAATATATTAATAATAATATTAAATATTACCTTTTAATGTTCCGTCTTGTGACTTTTTTGGTCGTTAGAATGTTTTACGACGCGTTTCGGGACCGCAATCCCATTGTCAAGTACACTTACACAAACACAATAAAACACACAACACGTTTAAAAAACACACAAAAACACCACAATTACAACACTTTAAAAAAAACTTAATTGTACCGGACAATTTTCATCGTGTAGGTCGTAGTGTGGTCCCTGGTACACTCAGCTCTTTTTTAATAGCTCTTATAGATTTCAAGAGAAACAGCTGGCTCTGTTATATAAATCACATTGTATAATCAGCAAGTTTTTAAATAAAAAAATTCTACAATAATTATTCCCGTCAATTCAGAAATTTTACCCATTTGGTCAAACGAAAATCCATTGCATATAATTATTTTGACTAAGACTATTTTTGGGTGAACGTAGCGTTAAATCAGCTTTCTGTTAAATTATTTCATAGGTTAGGTTGTAAATGTCTTTCAAGGTGCCCCAATAAAACCTGGCAATTTTTAAACAGCTGCTTCTCAGCTGTTATTTTGTTTAGACTGTTGATTGTTGCAACAATTAAGAACACATCTGATGCCATTTCTGTAAACATGGAGCAGTGAATAGTTCAAAATCGAGCTTTTAGTATAGATGTTTTTTTTTATAATGAGTCTGTGAAAGCTATGTAACGGTAATTTCGTAAAATTGCCATGTTCCATGTTAATAATTATTTTTTTTATATAGAAGATGGAATGAGTGCGCGCACACGGCATATATGTCAACCAAAAATCACAAGCAGTTAGATCCGGAGAACTGGCAGGCCAAGCGACATCACCAAAACCTGAAATGAGATGCCCCGGGAACAGTCTTCGTAAAATAGTCAGTGAAATTTCATTCAATATTTTATTTTTTATATTGTTTATAATCATGATGAGGAACATGGAAATTGTTACGAAATAACAGTTGCGTAGCTGTCACAGGCTCATTATTTTTTTAAAAAACCTTCTGTACTAATAGCATGATTTTGAACTATCCACCGCTCCATGTTTACTGAAAGGGCATCAGCTGTGTTCTTAATTGCTGAAACAATCAACAGTCTAAACAAAATAACAGCTGAGAAACAGCTGTTTAAACAATGTCAACTTTTATTGGGACATCCATTAAAATTAATTATTAGAAATCTAAATGGTTTTTACTGATAAAATATCTATCAAAACGTTTGGTTGTCGCCATTCCGAACATTGATTTAATAAATAAATATTGTGGCTTGCCGTCCTACAATATTAAATTTTACTAGAGTAGTACGACTTCAGTTTCGGCTATTCAGCTATTTTCAAGCATGGTA
>JAGFPH010015877.1:0-20344 GCA_018207615.1 Philaenus spumarius
TATTCTTACGCGCTTCTTCATCCCTGGTTTCCTTTGTGAACCCTTTGGCGATGAAACCCTTTCTTTCCTTTTCCCTAAATCTCCATTGAAGTGAATTTCTCTCATTCTTCAACCCTTCTACGCCTCCTAACGTTTTAACCCTACATCCTGTTGTTTTTCCGTCTTGCTGCGCCATTTTACTTCCTGCTTTTGTTTCTCCCGCTACTTGATTTAATCCGTTTAAGCTAATTAACCCCTTCGCGTTCTCTACACTTTTGTTTACGTTAATTGCTTGTTTATTATTGATAAGGATCTCTTTATTTTTATCATTTAATTTAATTGATTTTTTAATTTGCTTATTTATTTGATTTTCACACCTTAACTTTAAACACTTCCCTTTAATTTGACTTATTGCCGCTTGTTTATTTATAAATGGTAACTCATATATTATCCCTTCATATGACCATCTAATAAATCTTTTCTCCATATTTATTTTCGCCTGCATTTCATACAATGCATCACACCCTATAAGTATTCTGGATTTTAACCCTTTCACAATTAATAATTTTAAATCCATTTATTTATTTTGAACTTTATATTTTAACATAATTTGGCGGTGTACTTTAACTTTACCTTTAAGCGCTCCAATTAGGTCTACGTTTGCTACTGGAAGTTCCATTATTGGTATTCCTTTCGCTTTCAGCTGCTCGTAATAATCCTGTTGCATAACTGTTATTTCAGATCCAGTGTCTATTTCCATAATAGCCTGTAAATGACCAATTTCCACTAATATCGCCGGGATTTCCTCTATTGGTTTATCTTTAACAATTTCCTCTCCTTCATTATCTAACAAATCCTCGCGAATATTATAGCGTATATTACTTAAAGGTTTCTGTACACATACTGCCGTTTCATTCTTAATTACCGTGTTTTCCGGTTTTTTAATTAACTCCCTCTTAATTATTTTTTCTCCCCTTCTATTTACTTTATTTATTTGATTTTTAGTTATGTCATCAGCCCTAAAACTCCGAAGCCTATTTTTCAGAACCTCCTTTCCTAGTTTCCCTGTTTCGGCTTTGAATTAGGATTTTGATTTGATGGACCGGGTCTTGGGTTATTAGGGTGTATGGTATTTCTTGGGTTTTGCGAATAGGATTGCGGGTTAGGTCTCGGATAGGGTTGGGGTTTTTGCCTGTTATTATTATTATTATTCGGCGTTGCTGTAGGCCTATTTCCCCTACGCGCTTCCTCCATCATATCTATATTATTTAGAAATTGTATGGCTTCTGTAACCGTCTCGCTATGCTTTCCCATTGCCGCTAACCTAATCTGGTCATTAAAATGCTGGAATATAGTAAACACTAAATATCCCTCCGGAATCGGTGGATCTAAATCTCTAGCCTTGTTTACTAACTTACAAAAATAATCTGCTCGCGTAAGATTACTATTATCATTATACCTACCATATTCTATTTTATTTCTTATTAATTTTTGCTTCTGCAGCGACCAATAATTTTTTAAAAAACATTCTTTAAACCCTGTGTACCCTATATTTTCTGTTTGCATAACTTGCCACCATTCTAATGCACAACCCCTTAATTGTCGCACTGCAAATTTTAACTTTTCTTGATCGCTAAAAAATGGATTAGTTTCCTTGACAAATTTTCTATCTCCCTTATAAATTGCTGAGGGCGTTCGTGTGGATTTCCCCAAAATTCTATTTTATTACACTCCCCCTCATATCTCGGCATTACCAGGCTCCTAACCATACCTGGCTGTCCCCCTAATTCTAACACTTTTTGTTCTACCTTCGTTACCCTATTTGTAATTAATTTAAAATTTTCATCAGTTTTCTTTTTAATTACCCCGGTAGATTCTTCTAACAATTGTATGCTGCTTACAATATCCTCAAGCCTTTCTTCTACCTGTTTGTGTTGACTTAAACACCTTTCTTTTTCTACATTTATTTCCTGCGATACTCCTTCCAATTTTCCTGAAATTAATGTATATAATCGTTTCTGCTCTTCTTCTCGCAGCTTCCTATCGTTCGCTTTTTCTTCTTCTATCTTAGCCTCTTTTAGCCGCCTTCTTTCTTCTTTTCTTTCCATCTCTTCCGCTTTCTCTCTTTCTCTTAATTGTTTCTCCTCTGCCTTCTCTGTTTCTCTTAATCGTTTTTCTTCCGCTTTTTTTTTTAGCATTTCCATAAATTCTTTAAGTTCTTTGATCGCCATTTTGCTCTTAGAAATTTTTCCTTATCTGTCGGAAGTAAAATATTCGTAGCCTAACTACTTTTATTTTATTTTTCTTAACTTTTTTGAAAACCCCCTTTTTCTATTACGTTTTTACCGCGACAAATTATTTCTAAGGTGCTTGGCCTACTCCCCCTCTTAAACTGCGGAATACCAAACCCGGGAAATATTTAATGTTGATCAAATTCACTAGTATGTTTACACAATCTAACTTAATTCTTATTATAACACATACATATAAGCACAAGTAATTTATTCTGTCAGTTCTGGACTTTATTGAACCTTCCGTTAAATCAAGCCACACCGGTGGGCGCCAACTCTGTAACGAAGCAATAGTTGCACGACGCTGGGGGTGGAAGTTTGTTTTCCTTTTGTCCCCACGTTGCGACGTCAACTCTGCAACGACAGACCTTTTTAATGACGTTCGGGAGCCAACTATGCAACGTAGCCCCGACGCTATTGTCTGTCTGTAGGATTTCCCTACTTTGTTACAGAATAAAGAGATTATATCACCTACTGGAAGTTTAAGGCAAATTAATTTTAATAGCCTAGGTGATATAACTCTGGTTAAGATAACTATGCCTATAGTCACCTTAAATAAAAATATTTTATTAAATTCCTTCCAGTTATTCAAGTTACTATTAACTTTAAATTTGCTCAGCTCAGTAATTAATATTATATTTATTTGACAATCTCTGAGGAGTGAGAACAGTGGAACTTTACCTAGAATAATTAAATTATTTGTGCTTTGTGAAATTTCGTTGGAAGTGCCAACTTTGCGTTTCAGCCCTTCAATATTGATCATACACTGAAAACAACTTATCATATAGGATACTTAGATAATAGGAATTTCTTGAACAAGGTAAATTATTTATATTAATTGAAATCAAAAGAAAATTTATTCAATAAAAACTCAAAATACTCTGTGGTTCTTTCCACTACAAAAACATAAATTTTAAACTAAATTTACTATTTACATAAATTTTAACTCTTTTAGGTAGAACCATTTATTACTCATTTATACTTAATTATTCCTTCTTTTTTAATATTTATTATTTAATTATTTAATTATGATTTAAAAAATTTAATTTACAAGATTAATAATTTTATATTTTGAAAAACCTAATTTTTATCTCAACCCAGTATCAATAATTATTTAAATTTAACTCAGGCAATATTTTAATAAGGGATATCGTAACTTTTCTGACAGACCTTTTATTACTGCGACCCTGGACTCTGAACACCTTTCCCAGGAATGTTGATTGAAATACAGCTTCCCTGAAGTCCGGTTATCGTTGGTGCGGTTGAACGTCTCTCGTGGTCTCAGCTTTTGCCTGGTTTGACTTTCCCTGATGTCTTCTAGCGCCTTCCCTGATGTTTTCTAACGCCTTCCCTGATTTGGTTTCCGCTTCTTATTCCAGTAGTCCTTCAAAGTCCATGTGCTGTTCCAGTTATTGTCATTACATCAGTCCTGTGATTCTTGTAGACTACGTCATTTATAGGTTTTTTGACGCACCGGCTATATAATTAACCATAGCGTAATTCACTCAAACTGTTCAATCGTTTTTTCACTGTCTGTAATGCTAACTGATTTTACACTGTCTTTGTTCATTTAACTCGTCTTTACGTTTAATAAAATTTTAATGAGAACTGTTCTTTGAAATATTATATTGCATAATATTATAATTAATTAAAATGTTCACTGTTCGATTTACACATATCTTACTGCTGTCCTTATAAAACACTGCTTCTAAGTACGTTACTTTAACATCGCAGATCCGTCTAACAACGTCGATCTAATGATTTAATGACTCACTGATCTACTAATACAATGATGAAAACGTCAATCCCATGATGAAAGCTCAAAGATGAAAGCTAAAAGGTGAACGCTAAAAGATGATAGATCCGCGGCTCCCGCTGTACTCCGCTTATATGGACTCCTTTGCCGCCTTCCGAGTACCAACTGCCTTTCTTATTCCTCTATCCCTTGTTCGACATCTCACCATGCAACTTGTATTAATTTCTTTAAGTTTTAGGTTGGTACTACCCCCACTAACTTCTCCGTTAGGCCCTGCCATCAGCTAATCTATCTCTCCCCTCCTAACATTTTCTCCTATTGTCTTACGTATTTTCCTCGTAGTTTTCCCTTAACTGCTTTTATGAACTTTCGGTTTTCGGAATCGTATTCCTTATACATTTTCCTATCTTCTCAAACTTGAGTGATGGTCGTACTACGTTTGGTTCGCTTATGGCGCTGCCTCGCGTATTCCGCGGTTTTTCCTCGCGAAAACTTTTCTGGTTTTGAAGGAAAATCTTTTTTTCATTTTTCTTCTATGTTGGTTATTATTTTATGATATACTAGCCAAAATTTCCATTCTGTCCGAAGATTTTTCTTCTGTTTTTGGGACTTGCAAAATTTTCCAAATTTAACATTTACTTTTGAATTTGAATTTTAACTTTAAAATTGATACTTTCGATTGAGATTTACAATTTTATACCCTTACTACTTTCTTAACACTATGTTATTATTTTTACGACCTTTTTCATTCTATTTTTAGCAAAATATAGGCATGAACTTTCTCACCTATTATTTTAATTAATTAACAATTTATAAACTTTTTCTCTTATAAAACTTTTACTTCTTTACAACTTGTTTACTTTTTCATTTTCCCTTTTTCATTTTTTATGGTACTTTTTCACCTTCAAACTTTAACAATTATCTCTAACTTTTAAAATACCAAAAATTCCTTAATTTGTTATTTAACATTTTGTATACAATTTTTCTTACGCTTTTCAAAAATATCTTTTTCATTTAATTTTGATGAAATTTGAGAATTTCCTATAACTTTAACTCTTTATAACTTTAACATTTTTTATTTTACAAAATTGTGACTTCCATGAACAATGTTACCACCTCCCGTGTTTCACATTTACCCATAAAATTCATCAATTTTATACTTTTATTTAACACCTTATTCCTGTATAACAATAACTAATTTTTCTAAGTCTTTCAAGCAACTTGAAACAAGTTCCAGGACAAAAGTCCATCTCTGTTGACACAGTACAGTTGGCCGGGACTTGTCGTATTCTAATCTAGTTAAGTATAGGGTGTACCTCAACTTCTGCTATGAAATCTTGATTTTTGCAGTTTTTCAACAAAACTCAATTTTTCACGCATTGCATAAGGTTTATCCGCTGCAATATATAAGCCAAATACCACTCGCTCACTCACTGACACATCACGAAATCTCAATAACTACTGAACGGATTGGAACGAAATTTGGTACGTAGCTTCCTCTATGGCCATAGGCGCTCACTAAGAAAGGGTTTAAACAAATTCGAAATCTTAGGGGGGGGGGTCAAAGTTATTAAATCACGATTTCTCCAAAACTACCAAACGGATTGAAACGGAATTTGGTAAGTAGCTTCCTCTATGGCCATAGGTGCTAACTAAGGAAGGTTATAAAAAAATTCGAAATTTTAGGGGGTTAAGGGGTCAAAGTTATTAAAAATCCCAATAAGAATACATAATATAATATATTTATTGATATATTTTTTTGGTTAATATTAATTTAACTTTGATTTCTCTATCGATCCATGCAAATCCGAATCTATGTATTTTGCTGCCCCGATCTATATATTTATCATCATATCTAATGAACGATTTGTCTAAACAAGGTGAAATCTCAAACAATATATACCATTTATAAGGTAGATATTCCAGTTAAACAAAATATTGTACGGTTATAAGTCTTACGGCATTTCTGTAAATAGTTTAAAATATTGGTAAATTGGATTTTTTATTTGTTGCCTACAGACTGATCACGATTTCTTAAAATTTATATAGCCTTGAAACAAGAAACCTGGCACAAATGACTGTACGTTGACCCTCCCGCGCCTCCCTCACTTTCACTTTCCTACCACAAAGAACTTGTGCATCAGTTGGGCTCTTCATTTTTATGTTCTCATTCCTCTAAACCCTTCTATTCCTGATACTCCCGTTCCCTCTTATATTGCGGAGGATAATATTGGGGAAATTGGGCAGCTTTCAGACAATGATCTCCAAAACTCTCAGTCTCCGTCGACAGAACCGTGATTGTCATCTGATACTGTTGAGTCAGATCATTGTTCCACTGTTCAAACCACCTAGAAACGTGGGAAAAAACGGCGAAAACGTCTAATACTAATCTTGTTAAAACATATAGGGAGTGTGTCAAAAGATACAATGCAAAAAATCCCGCGGTGAGGTTTCCAAAAAGTACAGTCAAAAAATCCCCAGGTCAAAATGGCTACCATTCAAAAATACAGTTCTAAAAGATGTCACATGAAGGTAATCGCCATGGTCTGAATTATTATTATTATTATTAATAATAATTATTATTAATCACTATTATTATTATGAATTATTTTGAACATAACGGACATTACTACAGCCAGAGCAAAGGAGTTCCCATGGGCTCACCCATATCAGGAATTCTAGCTGAAACTTAATCATATTGAAAACAACTTCATCCTAACAAAACAAAACAAGCTCAGTGATAATATCATATATTACCACAGATATGTTGATGACATAATCATGTTGTTTACTGATAGTAATGGGCAAATACAAGAATTGAGCAATTTCATGTACAATATACACCCTAACCTGAACTTCACACAGGAGACAGAACAGAACAATTCAATAAACTATCTGGACATAACAATTTCAAAACAAGAAGGACAACACAAGTTCAAAATCTTCAGAAAACCCACAAATACAGACCAAACCATTCACGAGATATCCAATCACCCAATAACACATAAAATGGCAGCGTACAACCACATGATCAATAGACTGATATCGGTTCCAATGGATGAAGCCGATTACAAAGAAGAACTAAACTTAATAAAACACATTGCCCAAAAAAACGGATACAACCCAAAAATAGTAGATACAATTCATAGAAAAATGATACAAAATAGAAATAGTACTAAACCAAATACAAAACAAGATAATAAATTCGTAGTATTACAGCACAACCCTAAATTTAACAATACCATTGCTAACGTTTTCAGACAACCAGGCTACAAAATAGCCTACAAAACACACTCAAACCTACAACATACACTAAATAGCAACAAAACCTGAAACCAAGACAATTTCATGAATACCTGTATATATAGGTTAAACTGCAGTTCTTGTAACAAATTCTACGTGGGACAGACAGGGCGGCCTTTCAAAAAACTGTATAAAGAACATATCCATAAACTGAGACACCCGGAAAAATCAAAATTAGCTGAACACCTTGTGAACTATGATCATGCTTATAAAAACATAGAACACAACATGAAAATATTACACAAATGTGAAAAAAGGGGATTACAATAACCGCGTAGAAGAATATCACATGAACAAAAATGAACAAGAGCACCCGGACAAATTGCTAAATGACAAGAAACAGTTCGATGCAACCCCCACTTTCGAAGCTAATAAGCCAGCTAAATAGGAAGTAGACATCAGCTGATAACGCAACAGTACACTGTACATCGTCAGCCTACTAACATGTTTGAACTTTATTTGTGCGCGTGTGTCGTTTGTATTATATGTGTTTTTTATAAATTGTGTTAAACGTTTTTAAATGTGTTTTGACCACTAGACGATGGAAGAACTAAGTTCCGAAACACGTGTCGTGAAATATATGTATTGAAGGAAAAACTTCAAAAAAAGGATTTCTGGCGGTAAGTAACACATTAAAAAGTTATTTACAAGCATATCCGGTGCTCTATATTTCATATTGTAATACATTTTTCCTTTTGTTTGTCAATATCCTTTGGGCTACATACAAAATAAAAAAATCATTGTGTTTTTCATTAAAAAAGCAAACTTTCTGTCTCTTGTACTTTTTTTTTGTAAAGTTAGCGATTTTTGAGATATTTGACATAAAAATTTATAAACGGACGCCATTTTGACAATATTCTAAATAATATTATAATTTTTCGTACAATGATAAAAGGTTGCGCATGAAGTAATTATACAAAGTTAGAACTCAATATCTTTCCTACTATTAAAAATATTAAGTATTTTGTCAAAAGCACATACAGACAGACAGACGGAAAATAAGCAACGTAGACCCATGTTTATATTGTGAAATATGTTTGTCTGGATCGCAGGAACATATCCACAAAAGGGGTCCCGAGAGGTCTGTATATCTTCAATTTATTGAAATTCTTTTCAGTTGACATCACATCACACTCACTCACCAATCATTCATTAGGCTTAAGAGTTCAAATAGGTATTGAAAATCATCGGGAAATAAGTTAAGATAATTTCTTTCTTGATAATTTACAAAAAATGTGTTTTTTATGCTAAATATTACAGCTACGACAAATAATATTAAAGCAATTTTACCAAAAAAAAGAAGCATTTTTAATAAGATAAAATTTGATTAATATAAATAAAACACTTTGAAAAACCATTTGATGAAGTTCGTCTTGTTTATTGAATTAAGTTTGTTAAATATTAATCATTCCTGTAATACGATTTTGGTGACATGCACATCACCTGTTTTATTAGAACGTTTAATCAATAATTTCAAAAGTTGTTTACAGAATAAATGTGTAGACTACAACTACAATATAACTAACTATAGAATATTAAAACTTTTAAATAGTTAAATTTCAACACAGGACAGGTCAGAGCAGTGGGTGGCAGCTGGGATGGAATAGAATAGGGCTGCCGATGAAAGCTCCTGCGATTGACTTCATTTACATGTATTACCTCAGCGACCTGGTTCCTTTATTGTATTGTTCTTATTTTCTTTGAGATAATATTTTATGTTGGTAGTATACACACATCTTGTATGTTATTTTATCAATCTTTAAATACAAAATCTTATGCAACTTAGTGAATATGTTTACTTATACACAATTACCACTTCTAATCTAACTCGCTTAATAGTTATCGCATAGGACTGATTTAAACAAATTGAATATTCGGGCGATTTATTTAAGTTATAATATTGTTATTATTTGTGTTAATATTAAATAAACCGAAGAAGTAAGAGATTGACTTATACTGATGGGTTTGTACTGTTCTTGAAAGTTTAGGCCATTTAAATATCGTTGTGCTTTAAGAAAGTAAGAAGGTATCCCCGTTTTTTTAGACTCTTTTGATTATATAACTGTTTTAAAAGTGCCTTGTCAATAAACAACAAGGTAAATACTATTACAATATTTTTTTGAAGCAACACAAGTTTTAATGTTTTTAATATACTAAACTAATTCTAATAAAGTAATTATAGGCTAACACACTTATTAATTTTCTAATTAATTTTATATTTTAATTTTATACATTAATATGATTTATTCCTTATATTATATTATAATGCCTCCAGAACTGTGGTATAGACTATAATATAATGGTTTCCATACCTTAATGTCCGTCTACAGTCCATTATTGTAATTTTTCTTTTCGTTGGGACTACCGGTTTCAGAGTAAAAACTATATTTTCAAGACACAAACACACACGAAGTTGTTCACTGAGGCACATTTTAAGAACACTACATAAAACATTTAAATAATTTAACACAGCACAAATAATTTAAAACAAGGTTTTCACCTGTCATCGTTGGCCAACGAATATTTGATAAATATTTGATTTTACAGGTTATGTTATTTTATTTTATCAAGTATTTAATTTCATTTGTTTGTTATTTATTTCATTAGGACTATTAGTTTTTATTTTATTTTTCTTACTGTTTGACTGTTTATAGTTTTAGTAGACCAGTTTGTTATTTGTTGTATTTAATAGTTTTATAATTCATTGTTAAATAGGCTTTTATTGTTAATAATAGATACTTGTAGTAGATTTAATGTGGCTCCTCTTATTCCCCCACCAGGTCGGTCTTGGATTGAATGGCACATTTAACAAGACTACATAAAACATTTACACAACGTAACACAACACAAATAATTTAAAACAAGGTTGTCACATGTCATCGTTGGCCAACGAATATGTTTCGACTGAAATGTATTAAAATTTAAATAGAAATGGTATCTAACCTACCTCCACCTGTTTATCTCCGGAAGTCTTTATCAAAGTTCTGTGTTTGCCCGTTTTAATTTCCTCTATTGTATTGAATAGTATATTGGAGTTGTATTTGAGTTCATCATTCAAGAAGTTATCGTATTTACTTTTGAATGCGTTCTATATTTGTAATTCTTCAAGGGTGTTCATAAACAGAATTTTTTTACATAGGTGTAGAATTTAAAAATTATTCTGGAAACCATCAATTTTATGGTTGTTTTCGACTAGGTGTTCTGCGTATTTGAATTTTGTGTTCAAAGGGTGGGTTTTGGTATATGTTCAGAATCTAGGTTAAAATCTATTCACATTCTTAGCTGGAATATACCTATCCTTTTTATGCATCCTTTTTTATTAATATTATAATAACCTACCCTGAAAATGCGGTTGGTTGTGAATAACAATAACATTAACTGATTCTAAATTGTACAAGTTGGTAATGAATGTAAGTAAATTCTAGAAAGGTATGTTGGTTCAGTATATATATTTAGGTCTAGATATTATACTTTTGATTAAAATCAGCGTTTTTATCTGTTGAAGGGCTGGGAGTGTACCATTTTTGCTTTGTTTATGTTTTAAAACATTTTTCAAAATCCTTTCGTACTGAGAGTCTATAACAGTATAAGGTATAAATTTGACAGTATAAGGTATGGGTGGTGTATATCTACCACCCATACCTTATACTGTCATAGTATGATTTGTTGTAAAAAATATCAAATTTACATTATTAGTTTTTGAGTTAAGAAACAGGAACTGTGTTTTAAAACTAATGGAATATTAAAAATGAACTAAAGTAAAGTTTACATTCAAGATATATTTTAGATAAAATTTCTATACATCTATTTTACCACAAATGTTTATCCAATACTGAATTTAATTAGGTTATTTTAGTACTAAAATATGAAAAGACCCATCTAGTTCGTCTACTAGGGTAAGCTCAAGGCAGCCCTGCACTATATATCAATCTGCACCGACCTAAACTACCCCACTCATCTTGGTTATACTGCCAGGGATTATTGCCTTCAAGTGTGCTCGAGATAAAATCACACATTGCACTGAAGGCGATGTATTAGATTCGGGAAGTAGATGGCTTTGTGGAGAGAAGTAGAAAGGACGAATAATATATTTGATTTAAAGTTATAAGTTTAAATGTTATAAGTTTATATTCTAGTTGGTAGCTAAATAATGAGTTTCTAAAATCGTTTTAAATGGATTCTCCTTGTAAAAGTATTAGTAAAATATACAAATACAAACAGTTTAAGTCCAATTTTAATACTTTAACTACCTCTGACTCTCCCCCCTCCCCGGTAGTTCGTGTAGTTCCATAATAAGAGGGGAATGAAAACTTAAAGGAATATTACACATAAAACAACCATAAATTTTGCTGCAGTTATTTTGCATTAAGCATTTATCACACCATATTATTTAAAATAGTTAATCAATGGTTGCACCCTATCTCAGAAAATATTCGTATTTTGATAGTGCATTTCTTTATGTTTTGGTAGTTTATTAAAAACAAAACTAATACATTTTTCTAAACATTATTTTCGGTTAAGAAATGGATCTAATTTTTGGTTTAGAACTCACTTTGTGTTTCGCGTGCTCAGGCATGTACAATTTTACAAAGTTTATTTAGCAATTCTTTGAATTTCAAATAAACTTAATTGCGTTCAGTACATTCTGAAATAAAATTAAAACTTGATTACCTACCTAATATGTTTTGTATGTACTCTTTGTAGCCAAAGTAAATGAATGCAATTGAACGAGATTGAATTTTCTTTCGATATTTATTTGATCAAAGAAGGAGCCCTAAACTTAAATGTTTGTATGTCCTTATTAGAGTACTATATATAAATGAAATATGAATGTTGACCAGTTTAAACTTTAAAAATCACAACCGCTTAAAATTAAATTTTTTAATTAGTTTCTATTTTTCAACTGCAATAGAATTGTTGGCCTATTGAAACTTGAAATTTGAACCCATATTTGCCTTTTAGTGTGCAATTTTTGGATCTACATATTGTCCTCCAACAAATAATGGAAAATTTAAAAATCATTGTTAAATTTTGACCCAGGGCAACCCAATAATAAATAATTTAGACAACCTTGAATGCCTGCTAATTCGAAAAATGTCGTGAGGCGTAAATCCAAAATAACAGCAAATTTGTTTAAAACAATTATTAAATTTAAGCAATTTAAATTATTTTTTAAAATAATAAAATATAAGGAAATGCACTTACAATTTGTTTAAACATTTCAGATTGTCAACCAACCAATTTTATTTCTCTGAACCACTTGAAATGGATTAACCATTTTGATTAGTAAATAATAAAGACTCACAATTTTGCAATGTACTTATTATTACATAGACCTCTGTATTTTTCTCAGTTAGACAAATAAATACGGGGAGCAGCGCATACAAATCTAACCACAGAAACTAGGCTGAAACCTAGACAACTTTGTTAGGAGTCCAACTGTGGCAGACTGGACGAGTGCATTTAACAACTTTATCACACTGATTTTCATTTTATAAAGAGCCCACTTCAATTTCTAATTCTTTTATAACTTTTTTATAAGCATGCGTGATTCAAAGTACCATTTTTAATTTTTAAACTGGCATTATTCCTAGACAAAAGAACATTTAAATATCCTCAACATACTTAGTATATAATTAAGTTGTTTTAAATGTAAAATATGAAAATCCCCTCTAGTACGACCAGACTAAGCTCAAGACAGTCCCACGCTATATATCAATCTTCTCCGACCTAAACTACCCCATTCGTCTTGGTTATATTGTCAGGAATTACCTACAAGGCAACTGTGCTCACAATGAAATAACACTTTGCACTAAGGCTAATGCATTTGATATGGAACTTGAAGGACTTTATGGCAATGAATACGACAGTCATTTAACAGGCGAATAATATAATTTGTTAAATATACAAAAATTGTGTTTTTAATTTGTATTAAAGTTAGTAGTTAAACAATGTTTTTAAACAGATTAAAATCTATATTTTCTCTGTAAACTTTTAAACCTACCAGATCTTTTGATTTGTACAAAATGATTAAAAAGTATGTTTAAGATACTTTTTATATTTAACGGATTTTAGATACATCATACAAATTAAGAGATCTCTTGTGGGGTACATGTTGTTACCTATGAAAGTTAGTTATAATTTGTCGGTTCTGGATAAAATTTCTACGTACATTTTTAGCATCCATTTATCGCTTACTACATTTTAATTCAATTCAAACATTGGTTGTTACATAATATATATAAAACAGCTAAGTTGGATCAAAAAATTAAAACAATTTTAGGTTAGGCATACAATAAACCAAAACCCGTTTATTTTCAACCAATTGGCTAATTTAGAATCAAGTTTTTTACAACATATTCTCAAGTAGCATAAAAACCATTTTGCAATTCGTTTACTTAATTCAGTGTAATGAAATGGAATAACTTTACTACCCTTTAAATTGAATCAAGCAGCAGCGAAGCATTTCTGGGTCCACTAGTTAATCTATATATATAAAATTCAATGTATGTCCGTCTGTTTGTACGTTTGTCTGTTTGTAAGTTTGTCTGTTTGTATGTTTGTCCTTTATTCGTTACCAAACCGTCTATCCGATTGCTTTGAAATTTTGCATAGTAACACAGGTTAACCCTGGGAAGGTTTTAGGCCATTTACCGAAGTCCTAGGACATTAGGGCTACGCCCCAGTGGCCCTCAAAGTTTCAATGTTAATCTTATGGAAGGCCAATCTTAAGGAAGAAGAAGGAAGATTTCTTTTGATTTTATCAGGGGCACAAAAAACAGCTGTTCGTATGAAAAGCTTAAAACAGCTGATTTTGATCAACAACTGATTTGGATCAAAAACTTAATATAATTTTAGGTTAGGCCTACAATGAACTAAAACACCAATTATTGGGCTAATTATTTAAGATATATAAGAGCCAAATACCACTCACTGACTGAACACTTAAAAAGAATACAATTACGTTAGAAAGACTGAAAATACCAACCACCACGGGCAACGCCGTACGGTTCAGCTAGTTGATTATAAATAAAACAAATCTTATGCAACTTGCAACACAAAACAAGAACAGATAGTGCCATTACTCCGCAGTTTGGCTAAAAGTAATGTGATAGTCGGTGACAAATCCTATAAATAACATTGTTTAGAACAAAACGTTTCTCGCGACGTCTTTTTTTTTATTAATGGCGGAAATGTTTCATCTGGTGTAGATGGAGAGACCTTGTATATTCTGAGTGTAGTGATAATCAAGTAGAAATGCAGACACAGAACTAATATGTATAATTGTTTGTAACCAATTTCCTCGCTGTTTGTAACACTTGTCAGCTGATGCGAAGCTTCCACTCTTTACTAGACCACCTCAGTATTATGATTTCGTATCGGTTGAGTTGGTTTCGTATAATTGTTTTTTAAGGATTACGTTAGATACTAATCCAGAATTTGTAACTCTTCAAGACGTTCGTAACTGTTTGGTTGAAAAATGCAAATATTTTATGGACTTAATATTTAAGCAGTTCGTCAGTATAAACACAACTCGTTTATATTTCCTAAGTTTGAAACTTTAACTAGAGTCCATTTTCATGTTTTGCCAAATAATAACAAGCAAGATCCATATTTTATTCTTCATCTGCTACATACATTGAACAATATTGCACTGTACATGGACTGCCGTCATATAATGAGGTCGGATAGGTATATTTTTAGTAACATACTTAGTTTACGACTATCAGAAAGTAAAACTCTCCATGCTTTAGGAGATTCAAATTTTTCCCAAACCCCCTTTGATCAGATCCATAGTTAAAAAATATTGGCATAATTGTAAACGCATGCGAGTAAAATTTAAAATGAATACAATAATGCATGCAGTGAATAATTTAAAATTGTTTCTGATTATTAATACACATTTGAGACAAAACATAGCCAATCAGATCTGAGGTAGACAGTGCAAAATGGAGTAATTAATCTAAAATACAGAAACTCTGGTACTGTATATACACACTGTAATTTTGAGAGTAGCTCTCTAAAATTTGTAACTGCAATTTTTTTAAATAATTCAAAAGTCAGGAAGTGACAGGAATTTAAAAATACAATTTATTGAAAATTTATAAGCGCTAATAGTTTGTTTATTACGATAGTTAAAACTCCAAATACACGCGTATGCGAAACTGTGAAATATATGACATAAAATTAGTTCCATGTTATTAGTTAAAACAACGATGTCAGTGATGTCACTAGAACGAAAATGTAAGTACTGTAACTGGTAATTTAAATTACATTAATTATGTGTGTTTGTATTTCAGTGAGTGTTGCATGTTTTTGACGATTTATTTTAAAAATGTAAAAATACTATTTATTTAACAGGTCTACAATATTTCTAGCTTTCGGATCAAGCTTCATTTGAATTAGAAAAAAAATATATTATTTGGTGAAAAAGTTACTTATTATATTTATTCGGAAGTATTAATTTAGACTTCCGACTACTTTTATATGTTGAATGTATAGGAATAAACCTTTCTATAATCTACATGTTTAGTATGTACCATAATAAATTATGTATTTAAATACATTACATTAAAACTTGGTTCTGTAATGCGTAGTTGCAGTTAAGTGTAACAATTCACTACACAGTTTATCTGCAGTCCGCACATAATTAACTGAAGTTAAATCTCGCCACAGATACACAATTCGCGGACAGGCAGAGATCTGCAGTTTAGATGGACTGTCGTTTAACTGTGTCAGTGTGGACAAATAACTTTAGTTATGTTTATATTTATTAAAAAAATTTATAGCTAGAAAGTTGATATATAAAGTGTGTGTTAACTTGGAGAAACAATATGTTTCTCTCTTCAAACATGTTTTAAACAGCTAAAATTCTTGATTGAACCACCCAGAATCACAAAAAAATCTACTTTTCGAGAACTCAGTGTTTGTAATTGCTGTAATTTTTCAACAAATCAAATTGCTCTTTCAATTAATAAACAAATGCGTTTAAAAGAAATTATACAAAAACACAAATGAATAGTCATACAAAAGTTCGGTTTTCAAACCAATTTATATTACAATCCTTTTTACTATTTATTTTGTTCCATCGTACAATTTAGAGGATTTTGTTTCACCTTAATTTAATTGAAGTTTAAAATACCTGATTTAGTGAAAACAATACCAGAACTCGTAATGAAACAAAGCATACTACAGAGTTGAAGCAATAAATGAAAACACCGCTCCAGGAGGACGGTACATTAAAATATATTCATTTGATTCTCCTTGCTCGATGGAACGGAGGGTTGAATTTAAACGTATAAAGTAATTCGGAATCACGTAAATCCTTCCACAGTCATTAGTGTTACAAAAATGCGAAACCGTTGGAACTTTAGAAAGATAATGATGCGTCAAAGTTGCAAAAATCCAACAATACCGGACGCTGTAAATTTAGGCCAACACGTCAAGAAAGTTTGCTTTGAGCTGAAACAAGGTTTACGGTTTGGTTTGCTGCGTTCGAATGATTTAGCGGCAACTCATTTTATTGGCAGACAGTAAATTTATCTTCTACCCTTCCTGAAGACACATCACAATTGGAAGTATATTTTGTTTAGTTCAATTTATTTCAAAGCACACACATGAATATGTGTAAAATGATTCAAAGCTGCAGTTAACTGAATTTGAGTTGTGAACGAGTATGTTGGTAGGCTTCTGCCATGTTTAAAATTAGTAACTATTTCTATGAAATTGTATAATTTTATGTATTGTGATTTATTATTATGTTTGAATATAAAAATACATTCAAGTTCCCACTATGATTCTGTCAACATATCAACATATAATTTTAGGATGGACTATAGTTTATTTATCACATAAACACATTAGTTTGATTACCCGCGCTTTACCATTGAACGATGTTTTTTTTTATGCAAAACAAATTAATAATTTTTTTTGTTTTAGTAACTATTCATCTAAGTGTCCGTAAAAACTATACCTTTTACTGTAATCGCAGTTGGTTTAGACTATTTTTACATCCCCAACCCACCACATTCCCAGAGTTGATGTAGGTGTTTTACAAAACAATATTTTGTTACCCAGAACATCTTGCAAACTTTACCTATGACACTCCTTCACCACAAGTCATTAAGCAAGCAAGCGTTGAGAAGGGTTAAGGTTCTTTAGTGGGAACTGGGAAATATATTAAATATTAGTTAAATGTTATTAGATAAAACTCCATGTCAGTTATTTGCTACCTGGGCCAAATTAAATTTGAGTCGCTAGAACGAAAATGAGAGTTATTTTCATAACATGAATTATATGTGTTTGCATTGCAAGGAGTGTTGCATGTACTTGACGAATTCTTTTGATAAGGTTAAATATTAAATATCTAGCTTTCGAATTAAGCATCGTTTGGGTTAAAAACTTTATTATTATTAACAACATTATTACATTATTATTCATTGAAAAAGTTACTTATTATATTTAATCAGAAGTAATCATTTTAACTTCCGACTAATATCATATGCTGAATGAAATCGAATAGACCTTCTTCTAATTTACGTGTTTAGTACTTACTATAATTATGTATTTAGAAAATCATATAAAAGTTCAAACACACAAAAGTATTCTGTGTATTTGAATAGAACAAGAATATATGGGTGTCCTACGAAGAGGTCCCTATTTTTGAATGAATATATTAGATGCACCAAACACTCTACAAACCTGAAACTCAACAGTCCTAACATACACATATGTAAAAGAAATACACCTGAGTATCAGTTAATTCTGACACATTAGGACAAAATGGCGGAATATCAAAGAAATAGTACCTTTTCGTTAAAATAGTTTTATTTGCTTAAGTATTACAACATAATTATTGAATTTTAACGATGTTACTAAGCACTAAACAACGTTAGGGAATTAAAGATATAAGTAACTCATAAATAAATTAAATCTATTTGATCCATAAACCTTATTCAAACTGATGTCCATCGATCGCAATGCACTGATGACAACGAAATAGAAAACAGTCATACGCTTTGCTGAACAACTCTCGAGGTATCAACAACCGTTACTCTTCAATCAACCTCATTAGATCATCGTCTGTCGCAATGTTATGACAATAAATCTTCTAGTTCAAAAAGCCCCACAGGAAAAAGTAACAAACAGTCAAGTCTGGAGACATTGGGGGCCAGTCCATGAAGCTGCTGCCACGACCTATCCAACGGTTAGGAAGATGTTGGTCCAAAACTGCTTTGGCCACATTAGCATAATGCGGAGGAGCTCCATCCTGTTGGAAAAAACGTCTTTTATCTCAGGCTGAGAAAGATGAGGAACTATGTGATTGCTTAAAACTGATGCATACCTTTCTCCAGTCATTGTTTGTCGGGATATGTCATACGACAAAACACCATCCTTGGTAACAGCAGCCCAAACTGTTATACCTGTAGATTTTAATTTCTCTTCTTGTAAGATATGTGGATTTTTTGTGTTATAGTAATGACAATTATTCCTGTTTACAGTTCCTGTTCGATAAAATGTCGCTTCATCTGAACACACGATTCCTTCATGCCATTTGCTATCTACGTCAGTCTTTTCAATTATTTTCGAACAAAATTCCAATCGTCTGTCAGGATCATCATCAAGCAGTCCGTGAACTAAATGAGTTTTATAATGTTTGATTTTGTTCTTTTTGGCATACCTTTGGACAGATGACTTCGGTATCCCTATAGCAGATTTTACCTTTCTTACTGAATTAGGCGTATTTGGAGATTCCATGAAAGCAGCACATACGATTTCTTCATTTTCTAAGTTGGAGGATCTATGGTATTTTTTTTTTTTGTATTGACCCCGTTTCTAATAGGATAGTCTTCCACCGAATAGATTTCCTTGACGATGGAACTACACCTGGGTACCTTTCCCTAAAACACCTTATTGCTTCATAATCATTTTCAAAGGCAATAGCCCAGGAACAACATTTCACTTTTTGCTCAGTTGAAAACGGCATGGTACATGAGACACTTTACAATGCAACTTAATAACAAATGCCAATGTTTATTACGAAATATGTTCATTGTTGTGGATACACGCAGTCAGCTGATAGATTTAAAATAGTCTAAACAGCTGTAGCTGTTCCTATTCTAAATAAAAGTAGGTTTACCCTTAAAATACGATTGCTGATTTTTTTTTGTTTTTCCGCCATATTGTTTGGATCAGTCAGAATTAACTGATACTCAGGAGTATTTCTTTTACATATGTGTTAGTCACGACTGTAGAATTTCAAGTCTGTAGCGCGCTCTATACGTCTGTCATATCAATTCAAAAATAGGGACCTCTTCGTGGTACACCCGGTATAATAGTGTATCCTTTACTCTAAAATAAATACATTTTATTTATGTTTAATTATTGACAATGATGTGCGACAGTAGTAAAAAGCCTGACACTTAAGAGAAATATGAGTGTCGCTTCTAATTATATCAAACTATGTATTTCAAAAATAAATAATAGAGAAAATAGATCTGTACGTTGTCTGTGGACTTTAAAAGTAAATTACTTTAAATGAGTTAAACACATAACATCAATGAGTTGAACTGTACTAGGACAACAATATCTGAACACATTGTATGCCTAGACAGTATTACAAACCTTGGGAACTACTCACCGGGTAGTGTTAAAACCCTATGTAGATGATGACCATGTCATCGAAATGTACATAAGGGTAACGTTTTAAACATAACTTACAATTTAGTTGTTTAGTTATTGTTTTTGTTCCTTGTTTTGTGGTTCGGCTTTTTATTTAAATCAGTGTTAAATATTCTAGTTGTGTCGCGTGTAGTTTACAAACCGTAACTTTAAAGATCGTTAATATTAACCTACAACTTTCCAAAGTATTAAGGATTCATAATATTTTGTTGTTTTAAGAAAACACGTAAATAATATATAAAAAAATTAAATCATAAAAATTAAATAAACGCTCATTTTAATGTTAACTCAATCTCACTGCAATTCTCACTTTATTACATTCTTTAATAATAAT
>JAGFPH010015878.1:6623-19540 GCA_018207615.1 Philaenus spumarius
TTGTATTCCTTAATGATACTACTGCTAATTGTATATTGAGACTCTATTTGGTTCACAATGTTAGCCTCATTGTTTTCTATCCCTTTAATATATTGTCATATTTTTTGCCATCATAGGCATCTAAATTACCAGTAATAAACTTAAATGCGGATCCTAGTCCATCTATTATACCTCTTTTTGTTCTTACATTATTATTATTATTATTACGTTCTAATATACTACTTCTAATTTTTCTTTAACTATTTCTCTACTATGGTTAACATATTTAAAATAATTGATTATGTCTCTAACTTTACTACCATTATCCGTTACAAACTCAATTTTTCCAGTGAGGCTGGCGTTACAACTAACACAATTCTTATCAAAATAGTTTAATACATTATTATAATAAAATTCAACATTATTAAATTGAACAACCAAATTATTCAAATTAAAATAGTGAACAAATGTGTGGTAAGAGGATTGTAATTTGGCTGGTCCTAATTCAATCGGTATTATTCCAATGTTTTTGGAAATGTCCTTAACTTCTGTTGTGTCGGCATCGGCTTTTGCGAAGAACAAGAGGGACCTGGAACAGGATTCAAAGACGGATTACATTTTGGAATTATAAATTTTTTCCTTGGCCTCTTAATTTTAGACAGATGAATTTTCTGTTTAGTGTTATGATGCCTTGGTTTAATTTCCGCTGTTTTCCTTTCCTGATTTATTGCAGATATTTCTTCTTGATTATATTTATTTTTTGTTTTACTTTGTTTTTGCGTATTTTTTACATAAACTTCTGTCGGAATTTCTGGCAATGGTTCTTTATTCAGATTCCTCTTGGTTTGAATGTTTTCTTTGATCTTCTGGTTAGATTCCTTAATATGTTCGTAAAGTTTTTTTGTTCTCTCCCTGTGACTTATTATATAGTCATTAGTAAACTGATTTTCAATGTCAATATTTAAAACATGATTAGGGGTAATATGTCCATATAATATTTCAAAAGGTGTCAACTTAGTAACAGAGTGTATGCTATTATTGTATGCAATGATTGCGTATTTAACTTTCTTTGTAATATTATCATTCCTAAATTCTACTTGGTTATTTAAAATTCGTATGTGTTCAATTAATGTGGAATGGAACCTTTCAATTAATCCATTAGAGGGGGGGTGCTGGGTGCTAATAAAATGTATTTTGATTTTATGTAATTCCATTATTTCCTGAACTACTTTATTGTTGAATTCAGTTCCATTGTCAGACACTATAAACTCAGGGACACCATAATGTGCAAAGTAGTCTAAGAGCTTATCAGCGACTTCTGTGGCGTGTGCGCCTCCTACGCGATACACTTGAGCATAGCGAGAGAATGCGTCTACAATACTGAGAAATCTGTTCTTTTCTAACGAAATGCTATCCATGTGCACTATCTGTAGCGGCTTCAATGGTGTAGGCGTCAGATTCATTTCAAGTTGTAAGGGTTCTCTATCATACTTTGTCTTTAAACAAATTTCACAGTTATTGATAAAATTTTGAATATGTCCTTTTATATTGGGCCAGTAATATTTCCTTTTAATTTGTTCATACGTTTCTTGTATGCCGCGATGGTTGGTTTTGCTTACATGGTAATTATTTATTATAACTTCAATTTCGTCCTCTTCAGTTATATCTAGTAGTTTAGTGTTACATTTAATTAACCAAAGTTTAGAGCTTTTAAAATGTTTAGCTGTGCAAGTCACAAATTTCTCATAAAAGTCATCTTCAAAATAAATATTATATTTAACATTAGGCACTAGGAATTCTTTTACAAATTTAATAATGTCATTGTCTAAATTGTTTTCCGAAATTTCAACAATTAATCTCATTTTAGAAGTTCCAAATAATTTTATTATTTTAACTTTCTTTGGCTGATAGTTTACTAGCGACAGAAAGATTTGGTTTTTTCCAAAATTTACAGGTTCGTCAGAAATGGGAATTTCCACTAAGGTATTTCCTTCAAAGTTTGAATGGACGGTCTGGTCGTTCACTTCATTATTCTCTTCCTGATTGACGGCGTCGTTTTCTTCTTCCATATCAAAGTTAACTATCATAGACGGGCTGTCATCCAGTTCTGGGAAGTAGCGTCGCACTAGGTCAGCTGTTGGCTTCTGTAATTCGTCATCCACAATATTTTGCGAGTCCGGTGAAGTTTTTTCGGCGACGTTTAATTGAATTCTCGATAATGCATCGGCATTTTGGTTCAATTTTCCAAAGTTAGGGGTCAAGTTTGGAGGGGTCAAAGTTACTGAAAAACCACATATAAATGTATATAAACATATGACCTCAAACGCTTTGTTTATTTATTCGCCATTTTGTTTTTTTACTGAATTATGTATATTATTTCCAGAACGACTTAAGTGATTGGGTTGAAATTTCGCACGTTACTCACCAATGTAAAGACCTAGTTTGACAAAAATAACCGACTTCACCCAATAATCCCTTTAAAATTGCGGCTATTTAAAAATTTTTAAATATAAAAATGAATTTTTTTTCGTCCTTTACTATAGAATCAAAAACTATTCACATAAAAATTGACAGTTTGTCCATATTATTGCCAGGAGTGTTTAGAAGTTTACAATTACTACAGTCGAAGGGGTTGAAGTGGGGTTGCCACCCCTATACAATAAATATAAATTGAACTAACTTCATACTAAAGTCCGTTCACAGTTTAGTTGGTATCATGGGCAGGCATTGTCCATCGTTTTGAAACGGAGATCTTACGCTAGTAGCCCGCATGAAAACATCTACCTTATAAAACTCATTCATACTAGCTACGAGGAATATTTTTCTCTTGATCTTGTTTTTAATTGATATTGTCAAGAATAATCTATATATTAAAAGAATTTATGAAAACTTGTGGCAGTCAGTACGGCCATTCTATCCGGCCGATTTCCTTATTTTTTTTTTAAATTGCAGGTAATCATTCACAGATATGTCATCAAGCATTACAAATCATGTATCTTTCGCCTTACAAACGTTATAATCAAATGCAAATTTCTGCTGTGTATTCCTTATGGGGTTTTTTTTTTGGTTCTTTGTCCACTTTGCGTTTGTATACCGTCCATCCGATTGCTTTGAAATTTTGCATAGTAACACAGGTTAACCCTGGGAAGGTTTTAGGCCATTTACCGAAGTCCTAGGACATTAGGGCTACGCCCCAGTGGCCCTCAAAGTTTCAATGTTAATCTTATGGAAGAAAGATTTCTATTGATTTTATCAGGGGAACAAAAACAGCTGTTCGTATGAAAAGCTTAAAACAGCTCATTTTGATCAACAACTGATTTGGATCAAAAACTGAATATAATTTTAGGTTAGGCCTACAATGAACTAAAACACCAATTATTATAAATAAAACATAACATACGTTCTATTGATTTTATCAGGGGCACAAAAACAGCTGTTCGTATAAAAAACTTAGCAACATATCATGTTTGTTTACTTTCATTACCATAACAATATTACTTAGAAAATTTGAAGAATATTACCTTTTTGAGGTTACATTGACAAACTAAAAACGAACACAAACAAAAATCAACGAAAAATGCTAACTAACCAAAACACCAATTGGGCTAATTATTAGAATCAAGTTTTATTATAATTCTTCACAACTACCAGTTTTTTTTAGATTAGGTAAAATTTTCCAACTGCGAGCGAAGCGAAGCAGCCATTTGAGGCCGAAGGCCGAGGCGGGGTTGGGACGCGGAGCGTCCAGGGGCAGAGCCCCTAGTTTATTGATATAATATATTTTTTGTTAATATACATTTAACTTTGATTTGTCTATCCGTGCAAAGCCGGGTCGGGCCAGCTAGTCTATACAAATAAAAATGTAAATGTTCGTTTGTTCATAATCTTAAAACTCCGAAAGTTCTTCACCGATTACTTTAAAATTTTGACACAAAGTTTCATTTGAATATCAGCGTGTATTTATATAATTCTTGAAAAACAACTCCATTGTTAGACTTACAAACAACACATACTGAACTAAATATTGTACTTCAATCGGAACGCCATACTAAATAATAAATAAATGTGTTTATTGTCAATACAGTAGTCAGCTCTAATATTTCCATTAACAGCTGATTGCAAAATTTGAAGCAATTATTTATATGTCTAAATTTAGGTTAGGTTTTTATTAAAGTATATAGACCTGAGCCTTGCTGGTTCTTTTAACCTTCATTATAACAGCTGTTAGAGCAACAGCTATTATATCCGTTATTGTATTCAACTGGTTGCTATGGAAACACATACATGTGTTGGTTCATCAGTCTAGGCCTAACCTAAGAATTTTTTTCGACTAAATTTACAAACATTCAAATAAAAAATGTTTTGAAAAAATAAACTGGCAGTTCTGTGAACAGTAGACCTCGCTCGTTGAAATAACAAACGTGGTTTTGAGCTTAGGTTAAAAATGGTGTGCCAGTAAGGAAGTAAGCAGAAGGTTTAGCCAGTGAAACATTATTTTGCAATACCCGCGATTCAGGGGTTTCAAGTTATTGTTTCTTTTATTTACGTTAATAATGCGTAAGGTAGCAAAAAATATCGCGTTATAGAGGGAAAACATAGAATTAAATATTTACATACTTAAATTACTAAAATTTAACAATGTATTTACAGTTCCATAATTTCCAAATCATATTCCAATATTAGAAATAATGAAAACAAACGATGTTAAAGCGTCGTAATGGTGATCTCAACCCACGTACCAACACGTCCCACGGTGTCCAACTGTCATTTTTTGTATGTCCTTTATCGCCGCGAGGTTTCATTTGTTTCATCTCATTTTGTAATTCTAGTAAAGCTAAGTCAAATACTTTTATGAAATTTACAATGATAATTTACAAGTATACAGTTCAATTCTTTGATTTATCCTCTACACTTTCTTATAATAATATGTCATTTTTGGGCAAATGATATATTCCTAAATTACTATTAAAAACAGGCCTAGTTTTGTTAGCAGTCTTGTAGTAGGAACATAAAAACTGGTGTTTTCAAAATAAGAAATTTGAAATTGATAAATATTTTTATACAATTCTATTTAGAACTAAATTACGAAACTTTTTTACATTTATGAAAAAAATTACAATAATTTTTACTACTTTTTATGTAGGAATAAAGTTAAACATTTTCCTTTCGTTACTGAACGTGATTGTTTCTTGAGCTAATAACTTTCTTAATTTTACTTCAATAATTTTTTTTACTGGCATATATGAATTCTTTAAACCTTTATCTACAAAAAAGCTATGGAACACTTTTGAATTGGTTTAGAATAAACGTATAAAAACATGGTTGAAATATAAAAACTTGGACGATTTTTAACAAATTCGAAGTTTACGGCCATTTTGTGAGCTTACCGTTAGAGATACGGAAAAAATCAAGAATACAATTTTGTTTAAAATTTAATTTGCTATTAGCAAAATATTATTAGTTTTTTAATTCGACTTACGGTTAAGCCACAAACTGGCTTTTTAAAAGTGCTTACACTGAGAGAAACGGTCTGGCCGCCATTTTTATTTAATTTAAGGGGTTAAAAATGAAAAATGAAAAAAACCTTATATATACATGGCGCGACCTAGAAATAAGGAACATTCATGCAAAAAATCATCAAAATCGGTCAAGGCGTTTGGCCGTAATCGTGAGACAGACACACAGACATACAGACACACAGACGAAATGCCGAACGGTCGAGTTAAAACGGAGACCTCGCTTACGCTCGGTCAATTATGCACCAATAAACGCAGAAAACCCGTTATAACTCCCGAACGATTATAAAAATTACAAATTAGGTTTTAAGGTTTTTATTAACATGTACGAGTAATTACAATTCACATTATTACATACTGTTTTGATATATATTTAATGGTTAAACTAGCGTATGCAGTAAATTAAAACACATAATTAAGATCTCGTCAAAGTTTCAAGGTTTTGATCCAAATCATTTGTTTTATTTTACATAGGTCGAGAGTCACGTGTGTCCGTAAAATCTCTAATTTCGTCAATAAAATTTCAATTTTTATATTGGAACCCCTAGATATTTCCGAGATAAAAAGTAGCCTAGATTATTTTCTGAAAAGTCCTCTACAAAGAAATTAAAGTTTCGTTAAAATTGGTTCAGCCGCTCCTGATATTAGCCAGGACAAACAGACAGACAGGTTTCAGCGCTTTCAGCGTCCATTTTAACTGGGCCACCATTCAGATCTCTAAAAGTACAAGAGTTACAGCAACTTTAAAGGGGGGACTTCACCTACTTCTTAGTGGCCATTAAAATTTGAATTTGAAATTTCGAAAATATGCCGCCATTTTCCAATATGGCGGTCAACTTTCGAATTTCTTACGGAAACCTCTATTTTTTATGATGGATTTGCGTTTTAAATGATATTTTAAAACTTTTTTTATTCTTAGTGTTTTTTTTTTTTTTTTTTAATTTAACCGTTTAGCCGCTTGGAGCGCTGAAAGTTTCAGAAACTTTTATTTCAACAATTATTAAAGAGGCTTATTTTCAATATGAAACAATAAAATTTAACTCAAAATTTACACCCGGTATATGTAAATGCACAGTTTTACATACTCACTAATCTAAATAACAAATATAGAAAGTGTTGTGGAAGGCTTGGATAAGGAAATTGAAAAATTAAAAACATCAAGTATTAACTTGGGGGGGGAAAAGTGTGGGGGGGGGGGGGGGGGTGCAGGTTGACACTAGAGCTCCTTTCTTTTAAATTGAAAACTAAATTAAAACCACAGAATTTAATTTGTCACTAGAGAGGAGATGAACTCAACAAAGTTATTTTGCGCTTTGGAACTGTTCCATTGTTGTAGTGACGATTTTGGGTTTTAAATTGAGAAGTCAATTATAAACGAGTTACCTTCCTTATTAAAATCGTGTATATGACCAGTATAATATATCCAGTGACATATTTTCGAAATTTCAAATCCATATTTTTAACGGCCACTAAAACGTAGGTGAAGTCCCACATTTAAAGTTTGCTGTAAATCTTGTACTTTTAGAGATCCCAATGGTGGCCCAGTTAAAATGGACACCCGGTATACATAATTATAAAAGCATACAATTTATAATTTTAATAAAACTACTAACGCTTATCAGGCCCGTAGCTACAATACGGCATGGTGCGTGTAGGTAAACATTAATAATTTTTAACATTACGTGAATAATTCTATAGAACGTAGAATGAAGTTTATGGTCTTAAATTGGATATTGATGTAAGCAACAACTCTTAAATTTGTGTCCGCTGTAGTGGTGGCCATCTTGGATGTGTATCCCGTAAGAGCAATGTTAAATAATTTAAAACCATTTATTTCGTTTATTTTTATTTTCTCACTATACTACAGCAAAGAGAAAGTAAAGTGATCAAAAAAAAATCGATGTTGAGATTTTTGTGAAAAAATCCGTTTTGGGACCCCCTGAGTCCAAAAAAGTGGTTTTTACAAAATAACTGTCTGTATGTCTGTACGTATATAAAGCTAGAAAGAAAACTATTAGATCGATTTTGAAAAAAATTGCACCAAACACGTCAGTCAGACCGGTTTAGATGCACGAAAAAAGGTTTTGGAAATTTTTGAAAATACCCCCTTTTTGGCCAAAGAACCCCCAAAAATCGGTTATTATTTTTTTAATAAAAAAACAGCTCTAACGATTTTGATAAAATTTGGCTTATTTGAAGCCCTTAATGTACCCTACCATAACCGCAAATTTCAAAAATTATAGTTTAGCTAATAATAATAATAACTGATTTTTGGGGGTTTATTGGCCAAAAAGGGGATGTTTTTCAAAAAATTTCGAAACCTTTTTTCGTGCATCTACACAGGCCTAATTGACATGTTTGGTGCAAAATTTGTTCGAAATCGATCGAATAGTTTTCTCTTTAGCTAATAATAATAATATTTATTAGTTACTCTCCTACTTTAATGCAATTATGAAGTCACAGTTGGTGTTACACATGGGAGTTGGCGTGCGAAGCACGCAATGCATTGTGCATTGATAATACTCCCAATACGGAGGTTGGCGTGCAATGCACTGTGCGTCGGCCGATTCTGATAGTGTTCAGTGTCAAGCTTACATGTGCGTCCTTAGCAGTTAACATGTTAATTATTTAAATACGTTTGTGAGAAAGTATGTGCCAGTTTTTGGTACCGTTTATTTATCATAAAATTGTTTGTAAGGTCTCATTTTAACCACAGTCACAAACCGCATCCGTTTTGCGTTTCACTTTTTTTTTTAATCCCTTTTATTAGGCATGCAATTGAAATTTTTTGAGTATCAAATTTGATCTTTTTCCCTTACCCAATAAAAAATGTATAATTAAAAGTGAATCGCAAGCCGGGTCCGCAATTTTATAAAGAATATTAATTTTTCAGCACTCAATTACAAAAGACGGATTTATACAATGGTTTTAAACGAGTCAATGTCAAAGCGCTCAGCTGCAAGAAATTTCACTGGAGTGAAGCGCTGGTGTCGCCGTACGCTTTCTTTTTTACTAGAGCAGACCCTTACCTCTAACTATTCCCCCAAGGTCACGAAAGAGGTGCCAAAGATCTAAAAATATAGGTGATGCCACACACTACAATTTACAAAAAACTAAATAGAAAAATAGCATTTACGATTTTTTTTATTCCAATTTTTCTGTTTAAACTTTTATTTTCCTTTTAAACCCCTCTAACCCCATTGTAGAGCCTGGGCCGGAAGAGTTTTTTTGTTTGTTTGTTTTTACTTCATTCTTAAGCTAAAAAGAGCCGTTGTAAACAAAATGTTATTAGGTGTGCTTAAGACCACACGTTGGAAGTGATAACTTCTACGCCTACGGGGATTTTTAACTCGGTAAATGTGTACAATTACAAGGATTATAAAACTGTAGGCCTATTTGTTAAAATTGTTTATTTATATCCGTTATTATATATTTAAAGAAAAGTAAAAATATTATCTTTTAGTTACATTTTATTTCATATTGACAGATCAAATGATTCAGAAGTTGTTAATATTATAGTGAAGAAATTAATAATCAAATATGTTATACGAAGATGTACGAATGTTTCCGAAGTTAAACAATAGGTATCTCTTATTTAAATTTGTATAAACGAATATATGATGATAACTGGTTGTTTTTACATACAGTTTATAACCTCAAAGCAAATCTTATAACGTATAGAAGCCTATATAACGTATAGTTATAGAAGCCTGCATTAGTTGTATAACTAACATTAAAAAAAATCAACTTCACAAGAAATTGGAATGATTGAAGTTGTAAACATAACGCCAATATAGGCTATAATCTACGATGGGATTTGTTTACGAATTACAGATGATAGGCGAAATCAGCTGTTATATTATACTAACTAATTCTTATGTGTTAATTTGATTGCTATGATAATAAATGTAAATGTATTAAATAATACTAGGGGACACCCCTGCGTGCTCCGCACGCCAACCCCGTTGGAACCTTCTATAAACACAATCATGTTATGATTTCTTTATAATAAAGGTGTATGATGAATAATAACCACAAAGCTAAAATGGTAAATAATGTTAAATCTTCACATAAAATTATTTCGTATATTTTATAACAGCAGTTATAATAAAGGTTAAAAGAACCATTAAGGCTCAGATCTACACTTTAATAAAACCTAACCTAAAATCTATAAATACAAAGTTTGAAATTAGATGTAAATGGAAATATTAAAGCAAACAGCTGTTCACTGTTATTTTATTCAATTGGTAGCCATGGTAATAAATGTTAATACATGTGTTAATTTATTAGTCTAGAGGCCTAAAATAAGATTTTTTTCCGACTAAATGTACAAATATTGAAATAAAAAAATGTTTTTATCGAAATAAATTATAGCCTATGTTACTCAGGGATAGTGTAGCTTTTATTAGTAAAAATATTTTTTCAATCGGTTCAGTACTTTCAGAGATTACCCCCTACATACAAACAAACAAACAAACTTTCACCATTTCAATTAGTTTATCAGCTGTTTAAAATCAAATTACAGTATTTCCTATTTAGCCTAGTTGTAGCACAGGCTACTGATGCATTTTTAAAACTCGGAATAAAACTAAAATAAAAGTGTAAATCAAATATTTAGCTTCACAGTGACTTAGAACTGGAAATTATCTTTTAAATAAAAAAATAATCATCAAAATCGGTTAAGTATTAACTTCAGGAAGTGAGTGAACTAAAATCTGGAATTTTTTTAAATATATAGATTCCCTCTTCACGCTCTGTTTTGTGTCTACGCAAAAAGTTTGCGTGACGCGAGATTTCAGAAACATAGCCAAGCGAAAGTGCCCAACTGGCCAATAGAAGTTATCACTTTAAAAATTAAGTTTCTAGCGTGACTAGGAATTTTTTACGCCTTTTTCTTATTTTTTTATGTATCACGAAATCTAAAGCCATTAAAAAAGGCAATAAAAAGTACTTTCTTAATCTACAACTTTCCTGTTTAATGTTTGTTGTTTACCCGCTAAATCACAAAACATGTTTCTTGTAACCTTTCGACCCCCAACCAAAAAAAAAAACCCCCATTCTGGAGGGAAGTTGAAACGAGTTTTCAGCTACAATGTTTATGATAAAAAGAACCTGTAGACAAAATATCTCACCTGGGGTTATTAATTCACAAGTCCGAAAAGTGGCCGTTACTGGTGCACGATCTAGTTAAATTCCATCAAACACCGGTATAGCTCTTATGAACAGTTATGAACAGTACTTTTCATCATACCACCTTTATGAAATGTACAGGGTGGCTAAAAAATAACTTGGGCTTACACCCCCTCTTAACTTGTTATTTGATATATTTATTGTATTCATCTTCATATCAGTGAACAACTGCATTGATAATTTCGAAGCTCTTTTCAATATTGATTCAGGAATATTAATATTTGAATCTGCCATTATTAACTACGTTTACACTTGTGCAATGGTCTATAGGATAATAAACTAACATCAAAGGTTTGTTATTATTGTTTCATTTGTTTATGTTGCTAGAAACCGTCAGCTGTTTAAAAATTATATAATGGAATACTGTAGAATAGCAGTGCTCGTAATGACAAATCTTGGAACCTTATTACCCGGCCTAGTCCTTTTACAGTTTCTTGCCAGGGACACGCTATTCGAGAGATCGCCCTGCCGGGCTTTAGCCGGAGGCATGAGGCAGATGGCACTAAGCCCGGACGACAGTTTGCCCGGCCGGGTCTCGGAAGCGCCCGGCAGAACACGCGGGTATTCTCTACTAGCTCGGCCGAGAGTTAGCCCGTCCGAGTCTCGGAACCAAGTAGAGAAGCATCGTGTCTTATGACAAAGATCACCCGGGACCCGGAAAGAGAACGGAGCCATTCAGCCATTGGCCGTCTTGTTTCGACCCTAGACGAGTGTACAACTGTGAATCCCTGTGGCTTGTGTGCTGAAATATTTTGAAACTTGAATTAACGGAATATCGTCGTCTTTGGGTATTGACATAGATTTATTAATTTCTTTGGTCAAAGAGAGGCCAGTACTGTGGGAAGAACAATGTATGAAAAGCTCCCAACAAACACCTCTTTTCGATAATTGGAAGGACCCAAAAACGCCTGTCCCTCTTCTTCTTTCGTCTGTGACCAGCCAATTTCTTTGCATTGTCAAAGCACAACTGACCTAAACAACTGTTCACTGATCGACTCCGGGCATTCGCTCGGATAGTGTGTCCCTAGCCTTACACGGACTGTTTACCCGGCCTATCGGGAATCGACTGGTTTCAATCACAGCTGATAGCACTGTAAACAATGGTTTATTACGTTGGTATGATAAAAACATTATTTCGGATCTTATTTCCCGTACTATATGTATAGTCCGGGCACATGTCTATTAGGAACGGCAGAGGTATATTTTATACTAAAACCGACTGTACTGTAAATAAGCAAATATAATTACCTTAATATACAAACAAACGAAGGTGGTATTGAAATTCATGATTGTCATGGTTACCTGAAAAATATAATTATAATTAATTAGTTTCTATTTGGCTGCCGATTGGTGGATATGCTAATGAATGATCATTTAGGTAATTTGTTATGTTGCCATAGCAACCAGTTTAATCAAAATATAGTAATGAATCCTTTGAGAATAACAATTAATAAATAATAGTGTACAGCTGTCGACACTGCAGGGGAATAGTTCGCAAAGGTACCTTACGAGTTAAAATTTTACAAAAAAAGCCTTTTTTAACGAATTTCTGAAGGAAATATGAGCTATTCCAGTGACTCTTATGGTGAGACCTGAGGTCGGGAATGATCATGAGCACCGATCGTGGCCCCCAGAACACGTTTTGGAGTGTCAGTGAAAATGTTATACATATAAGTATGTGCTCGCACTCTAACGGCCTAGTTTTACCTCCGATTGGGTCCAAATTTGGTACACTAGTTGATTTTGTAACTCGCTCGGACGAGTTCGATAGTCAAATAAAACTTACAACCGGAAGTGACAATTCTTTGACATTTTTCGTACTAGAAAGAAAAATGATTTTCATTCAACTTAAAAAAATAAATATTTGAGGTTATTGTGCGCGTTTTGTGTTTTGCAAAGCCTTATAACCAATCTGGTCCCAGGAAATTGATCAAAACGTAAAGTGACACAAATATGTCAGGATCAAATAAATAAAGGTGAAGAATTTACCAAGCGGCAACTACAGTAGTTTGATGCGAGTGATGCAGACTCTGCTTCCAGTGAAGCGAATCGGTCCACAATCTGAGCCAGCAAGGCCGAGGTGCAAACTATATCTATTTTAAAATAATAATAAGAATACACTAATCTCACACACATGCGTGTTATGATCAAACGCGTTTCAACGACAAAGTCGTCATTCTCAGTGATACATGAGCTACAACTAAAAACTTATAACTATACTATACGCGCTAT
>JAGFPH010015879.1:0-20341 GCA_018207615.1 Philaenus spumarius
CCTCGGGTTATGGACTGCTTCGCTTCGTTAGCAGAGACAAACTCGGCTGTTGGGCCTCGAGTTATGGACTGCTTCGCTTCGTTAGCAGACAAACTCGGCCATTGGGCCTCGGGTTATGGACTGCTTCGCTTCGTTAGCAGAGACAAACTCGGCCGTTGGGCCTCGGATAAGAAGATTTGAATCCACGTGGATTTGAAACGAGTATTTTACGTTCTGATCGATTTTGGGGGAAGCAAGCGAGCTATAATATCATTGATCAGTATAAATCTTTTGAAAATTATTAAGAATTTAGATTCACAAAATTAGGTAAGTACAAAACATAAAAAAAAGTTATCAGTGTTTCTCAAAAAACTAAGGAGTATGAAGTGAAATAAAACAATCCAAACATGAACCAACATTACATTTTGAACACATAGTCCTAACTATTGACTTATATCCAGTTCCTGCGTATCTCTTTGTCTTTGTCTCTTCAGTGTATTTGACGAAGTGATCAAGTCGATCAAACTGCAAAGAATCCGATACACGACAATCGGTAGATGATGAAGGAGAAGCAGATAGTCTCCCAACTGCTTTTAGCAGGATCTGGTATTTTTTTAAATAAGCACTGGTCAGTTCTCTTTGGAAGTATAATTGTGGTACATGTTTTCGTGATGTTTTGTTGTTCAAAATCCAGCTATTATACACTACTACATCAAAAACCCACGTCAGCAGTACCTAATACCATTTTTGCAACGAACTCAAATAATTCTGTATATACTCAAATAGTGAATTGTTTTAGATAATACTTTTGTTCTAGATACCATCACAACTGGTTTATGTTTTTAAGAAAATCGTTTTACTTGTCCTACTCCTTGTGTGCCGCCCGATGTAGACATAGTGGTTACTACTGCATTATCCGCTCACCGTACATATAATAGGAAATCATTCTTATCTAATGATTTTTCAAAGTATCCACTCTCTGTCCTTGAAAATTACATTTTGTCACATTTTGACATTTTACATTTTGAGTATGATATAATGAAAGATCAATTTTACAATAATGACATTCAATCATTGTGAATTTGTAGCCACAGTGCTCTTTAACCTTTGACATTAAAACTAGTTTTTTTTGTTAGTAATATATTGTATAGTTAATAATAAACATTTAAAAGTCATTGATTTTCGAATACCCCAAAGCAAAATTAGGTACAGAAATAAAATAATTTCATATTGTTTAGTTTTATAGGAGTTTGTCTGAATCAAATATTTAAAAAAGTTAATTAATACAATTATTAGTTTAGGTTTGTTTATTATTTTCGGTGTATTAATCAATGTTTTGTTATAGTCCTAGGACCCAGGCCTTTAAAATTGTATGATTACCTAACTCTTGAGACTTCTTATATCTCTTATTCAAGTCGAGTCGGACAACATTTTTATTTGCAACAATTCTCGGTAGCGGGGCGTTTTCCTTTGAGAACCCGGCAAAGTCATTGACAAAAATGTATAACCTAAACAATAATCTTTCTTTTAATCGAAAGTTAGTTTTATGTAGAAAACGAAAAACATTTTGTCGGACAAATATTATTGGTCATTTCTGCGCGTCCGACATCCCGAAAAAAAATTTAGTACCTAACTGCTGATTTTTTCAGAATCGTTTATAAAATACATATATAACTAAGTGGCAACCTTGTCCGACAAAATTGTCGGGGCATACTTGCTGTCGGACGCCTTAAAGTTAAGGGTTTTATGCAACCCTTATATTTATGACCTAACATACAATTTGTATTTTATATTTTTTGTAATAATATTTCAAACACATTGAACCATCAGTCCGACAATAATATTGGGGATTTTCGAAAAAAAAAAGAAAAACATACTAATTTAGAATATATTAAAAGTAGTATACATTAAGTAGTTCTACATATCAAAAATGCAATATTATATGGATATTTGAAAACAAATTATTATGTAGAAACTGACAAAATTTATTTATATATAATGAATAAATATTTAGTAATTATTATACAGTATTTACAAATCAATTTAATAGCGTTACATTAATGTAAGCTTATAATTATCAAGTACAATATTAAACAAATAAAAGAGCACTGTGGCGACAAAATCACACCGATTTAAATAAAAACACTGAACCACAAAACAAGGAACAAAAACAATAACTAAACAACTAAATTGTAAGTTATGTTTAATACATTTCGATGACATCCTCAGAGGGTTTTAACACTACAATTTAGATGTTTAGTTATTGTTTTTGTTCCTTGTTTTGTGGTTCGGGGTTTTTATTTAAATAAGTACAATATTGTTATGAACACATTGTAAACATTTATACAAAGGGTGGTATAGCTGACTACTTCGTTATTAAATTAAAGAATATAATCTCAATATTCTCAATATTAAGCACCATTTAATGTTTATAAAATCAAATTTGCAATCCATTCAAATCGTATGCCAAAGTTACCTTGCACATGCCATAGGCCAGGTATATTATGTGTCTTAGTACTTTGTTCCAAAAACATCTCCTCTCTCAATATTTGAAAGCGTTTTAGTATGCTTGTAAAATTCCGTTATTAGCGAATTTCCATAGGAAAAATGACTTTACTTTACTTTACTTTATCCAACGCCATCCGTCCTTGGCAGTTCGGCCATTAGACGACGAGCCTCCCAGTAGCGTGTTGCGATGTCATCGGGCATGGTCGTGAGGCTGGTGCATGTCATAAGATGAAGAGCGTCCATCCGGGAGGACCGGCAAAGAGGACAGCAGTCATCTGGGGCCATGCCGATTCTGTGCAGGTGGGCCTGAAGGTAGTCGTGTCCAGTCGTTGTTCTAAAGAGAGCAACGGCAGTGGATCTCTCCAGTCGTCCTGATATTGGTCCATTGGTGGCGAGACATTCCCAGGTCTTTCCCATGCTTTGCTCCTTCAGGTAATTGGTGGTAAATCTGTTTATGGTGGTCGTGATTTTGTTGTTTGCTGCTCTGAGAGTTGTGGGGTTGTTAGGTTGGGTGGATTCGGCGCCTTGCTTGGCTAAGTTGTCAGCTCGCTCGTTTCCCGGAACTCCGACGTGGCTTGGGACCCACTGTAACGTTATTGTCCATCCAGAGCTGATGAGTTCTGCAAGCTGTTCACGTCACTGGACGGTGCGGAGGCAATCAGTGGGGCTATCGCTGCCTAACGCTAAAATTGCGGCCTGAGAGTCAATGAAAAATGCGGCTTTTTGAGCTGGTAGGGTTAGTGTACTTAGAGTTGTAGCAGCTTCATAGATGGCGCGTACTTCTCCGTCATAGTTGGTAGAATGTAGCCCCGCAGCAGTGAACCCTTCAAATAGTCGACAATGCCATCCAGCTCCAGCTCCTTTAGTTTCTAAGTAGGAGCCATCTGTGTAGATGTGAAGCCACTCATGCGATGGGTAGGCTGTGTGTATTGTATGTAGTGCCCATATCTTTAGTTCAAGCGGATTGCACTCTGCTTTGCTGAGGTTTGTATTTTGTAGGCTCATGCTGACTTTTGGTAGAGCTGATGTCACTGAAGTGAAGTGTTGTAGGGGGGCGGCGTTGCCCGTCGAAATTTGATACTTTTGCAATAGAGTGTCTGCATGGGTCAGTGGCGACGTTTGGGTTTTTAGGCGTTGTGTTGGGGCTTGGTAGATCCTCCAGTACGCAGCATATGTTCTTTTTGCTCTTTCCCAGAATTTAAGAGTGTATTTGTCTCTTCTGGCTTCCAGAGGTTCAATGCCGGTTTGCAGCTGCATAGCTGTGATAGGAGTTGATTTTGCTCCACCGGTGATGGCCCTTAGTGCATTGTTTTGCACAGTATCTAACTTAGATAAACTTGTGCTGCTGGCTAGAGAGAGTACTTCGCAGCCATATTCCATCACTGGTCTGACATATGATTTGTAAGCAGTTGCCAGGACGTCCTGGGTAGCTCCCCATTTCGTGGCGGCCAATCTCTTAATTAGATTATTGCGTTTCTGGGCTTTTTCGGTTGTGGCCTTGATGTGATCGTTGTAAGTCAGCTTAACGTCTAAGAAAATTCCAAGGTATTTAGAGAGTGGAGTTTGTTTGAGCGGGCTACCCTTGTATATTAGGCTGATGAGGTGCTTTTTCGTGGACAAGGTGAATAATTGTGCCACAGTCTTCTCTGCGCTCACTTCCATCTTATTTGTGTTTCCCCATTGCTCCAGGACTCTAAGCGCCTTATTGAGGGCTTCTTCGAGAGCTTTGGTATTGCTACTTGTGGCCCAAATGATGACGTCATCAGCGAAAAAAAGACAGTTGACTCCCACAATTTTCTGGAGTGCTTCTTTGAGGTCGTCGATCATTGAACAGGGTGCAGCTTGTGATTGCACCCTGTGGTAGCCCGTGTCTAAGCTGTTTGTACGAGGAGGTTGCATTATAATATTTGCAGCGGATGAATCGTTGCGACAGAAAACTGCGGATTCATTGTAACAAGGAAAAATGAGCTATTGCAGTGACCCTTAGGTAAGAGTTAAGGTCGGAAGTAGCAAATGATCACCGATCATGGTCCCCAGAACACGTTTTGGGGTGCCATTAAAATTCATATATGTATATTATGTATATATGTGTTCTCTCTTTAGCGGCCGCACTTTAAGTCCGATTTGGTCAAAATTTGGTACACATGTTTTTTTGTGTAAATCTCTCAGACGAGTTCGTTATTCAAACAAATTCAACAACCGTAAGCATGTTTTTTGACCGGAAGTAACTATTTTGTTTAGATTTTCCATTTTTTGGACGAGAATAAATTTTTTAGAGTGGTTTCTAAAGATATAAACTTAGGATATTATTTTGCACATTTTGTTTTTTTACGCGATTTTATAGCTCGCTTGGTTCCCCCAAAATCGATCAAAACGTAAAATACCATAAAAGTACCCGGTTCAAAGCCACATGGTGGATTTTATCTTCTCATCCGAGGCCAACAGACGAGTTTTTATTCTGCGAGTGTAACGAAGGAGCGCGTGAGTAGAAGCTGGAGGCTTAGTAGCAATCAAATTCTACTAATATATTTCGTACACAAAGCAGCTATTCAGTACCGTCGTGAGTAGACCTATTTCCGATATTGTTGGTTGACATGGTTGAGACAATAAAACATAGGCCTATAAACTTAATTTTGGAAATTTGCTCAACTCACGTCAGCGGTTCAGCTGCTGGTCGTATTATTTTGTTATTTTTCTATTCGAATTTCCAATTAAATTAATACAGCTCGTGGTTTAACCTCCGAAAATTAGTAGTTCATCAAAGTTAGCTTTTCAAGCATCGGGTTTGTGCTCTAAAAAATTAGCAAAATAGATTGTTTTTGTGTCGTTATTTTAGGGATTCCAATTTAAGCAAAAAAACATACATTTTTATTGATTTTTATGGTTGATTGAACATTGCAATGATGTACGCATGTAAGAGGATGGTGCGATAAAACATTTTTAGAGTTTTTTCTCCTAAGATAAAAGTTTAGTTTTTTTTTTTTATTTTAGTAGTATTACTAAGATCGTGATGTAGAGTTTTCCATAAAAATAAAAATTTGTAGCGAAAAATTACTAACAGACTTTTTATAATTTTAAAGAAATATTTATTTAACGCAGATGAAAAATTTCGCAAACGGGTTTGTTATGCCCTTCTAAATGTTATAAATAACATTTTAATCAATTTTCAGCTTTAGCACTATATAAATAACTGAGAAAAATGCGTTTGAATTGAACTGCGCCTCCCGTTTACAATATAGAGATGTATTTAAAAATTTCACTTTTTTTTCGGACTAATTATTTGCCCCAATTTTTTTGTCGGACAATCGAATCACTGATCACAAAATAAGACACTTTACATACCCTATTTTTGTCTGACAAAAGGTCATAAATATAACGGTTGCATAAAACCCTTAACTTTAAGGAGTCCGACAACAAGTATGCCCGGACAATTTTGTCGGACAAGGTTACCACTTAGTTATATATATATATATATTATAAACAATTTGAAAAAATCAGCAGTTAGGTAATAATTTTTTTTACGCCATAACTTTGCCGTGTTCGGGGTGTCGGACGCGCAGAAACGACCGATCATATTTGTCCGACAAAATGTTTTTCGTTTTCTACATAAAACAAACTTTTGATTAAAAGAAAGATTATTGTTTAGGTTATACATTTTTTTACCGCATCAAATCAATGACTTTGCCGGGTTCTCAAAGGAAAACGCCCCGCTACCGAGAATTGTTGCAAATAAAAATGTGTCCGACTCGACTTAAATAAGAGAATATACGAAGTTTCAAGAGTTAGGTAATCATAAAATTTTAAAGGCCTGGGCCCTAGGACTATTAGGATAATAATGACCTTAAAACATATACCATAACAAATATTAAAATAAAAATTTCACATTTATGTTAGGTATTCAAACCAACATACACAATAATAAAAGTTAGGTTATTGAAACTTGTTTTCAAAAACATGGAAGATATTTTTTTATACATAATATAACTCGACCTCAATTTCCTTTAATACATTCTTTGACATCCTTAACAACATTGATATAACCATGAAAGTAAGAGGTCGATAAATAGCTTAGAAGGAAATGAAATAGCTCAATTTCTTTTAAAAGCTATATCAGTTGAAAGGAGAAGTTCACAGAAGTAAACAAGATCATATACATTCTTCGAACACTTATGTGATTGAATTTGTTATTTCCAAGATATTGTGCTTAGTTCTAAATATTTCTACTATACAACAAAATAGAGTGTTTAACACTAAACTTTATTTATTTTAAATTCAATTTTATACTTGAATTAACATATGAAGGTTTCACTTTTAATGTACATTTGGATAGAACATTGTAACATTTAATTATTTGGCAACTCTTGTAAACATACATAATAACAGTTTTAAATACTTGTTATTTCAGATTTAAAAAAGTATTAAAACAGTAATTTAAGAAAACAAATTGTATCTATTATTAACTTAGTAGGTAAAAGTACGATTTAAAGTTATATTTTATTTTATTGAATTTTATTTTGTTAAATTTAATTAACCTTTGCATTGTTAATAATAACTAGACTACCAAATTGTATGCTGTAGTATATTTTAATATAGTAACTACATACTTTTACTTATTGTTTTTAGGTACTTACTGTATATTGTTTGCAGCTTTAATATTAGTTGATAGAAGTATAACTTTATTGGAATAAGTATAAATTTCCAATTTAAATAAACGCATTATCACAATATGGATTTTCTACCTTTTTTATGTTGCATCTAAAAGTCGTAAAAATGTAACTAATTTTACAACCAATTATATTTAGAGATTCGTAATATACATACAATTATATTTGAAGCTTACACATTAAAACTAAAGTTATTTGTTCTCACAAAAAAACACATTTCAATAATGGATTAGTTTATCGAATATTTTGACTTCAAGGAGGCAGTTTTCATCTCAAAACATAAATAAGTATATTTAAGAATTTATTTTAGTTTCAATCATATAGTTCCTCTTTAATACAAATATGTAAGTACACCAGTTCAATATAAATTATAAAGTTGTCTTTATCAAACAATTTTTATTTGATTTGTTTCATTTTCCATTTTAACTTTTTTGCAAAAATTTTATTGTGAATATGGTAAACTATTATGTCTATTTATAATTTCAATAAATTAAAGTTTTAGTTAAACAAAACTAAACATATTCAGAAATGAGATTATTTTAGATCTTTTTAATTTAATTGCTTTAAAAGAAATGTACAAAATAAAACTTTAAATTTGATATGGATTATACATGTTTAAAACCATAGACTTCTTGCAGCATCAAATCAAAATCGTTCATAAACATCGTTGTAAATATATTTTCCTATAGTTGTTTTATAAACTCAATAGTAATACAACTTATAACATTATATTATTCTAGTCTTGACTTTGTTTTGATAGTTGGTTTCAGTGAAATGTTTATGAAAAATATATGTAGCAGTTTGTGAAATTACATATCTAATGCTACGTAATATGTGTTGGCTGACAGGGCATGTCAGGAACGTAATATAAAGTGACAGTCTTATTATCCACCTGAGTCACCGCACATAACAAATGTCAAGTCTAAGAAGTGGTGCTTTCTCCATCTGGTAAGAGATTTGTGTTGTTTTTGGTTTATAAAAAAAGTATCAATCGTTTATAATATGTGGCAATGCCTATATTTTTTAAAGAAATTTGATTTTCTAAGCTAATTAAAAAGTTATATTAAAATAGTGTTAGTCTATGAAATAAAGATTCCATTAATCAATAACAAATCACATACATTTTTACTAAAATCATTATTTAAAATATTATTAGCAAATATAGATATTAACTAAATTCTTTTGAAACTACATTCTTACTCAAAAAGTCAATAATAACTTATAATTATACAACACATTCTTATTGAGGGGTTATGGTAACTTTCCAGTATGAAACTAAAATAAAATCTACTTGAAATGACATTCTAAATACACAAGTAGTACAATATTATTATTATAGGAACTTTAATATTTATCATACATTAAAAACAAAATATTAACAAGTCTGGTTATGCCTTGTTTATCATATTTGTTTTAGATTTTATGGTTAGTGCAGACAATTTAATTTTCTTTTCTCATGAAGATCACATTCTAACCTTTTAAAACTTTGAGTTGCATGAGTGATACAAATATTTAATTAATTTAAAAGATTTTGTTTAAATATGTTAATTTTTAATACACAAATACACACACACCAATATAATTATGTCCATAAATAATAAACAGTAAATTTCATAGTAAGCAGTGTTACTATGTGTTCAGAAAAATAGTGCAACACTTGTTACAGAATTACAATTATATATATATAGATACTAGCTGTCCAATCCGGCTTTGCAGGGATAGACAAATCAAGTTAAATGTATAATAACCAAAAAATGTATCAATAAATATATTACACTATGTATTTCTTATGGAAATTTGTAGTAACTTTACCCCCAGAACCACCTCTAAAATTTAGAATTTTTTTAAAACCTAGGGCCCTAGTGGAAACTACGTACCAAGTTTCATTCTAATCCGTTTAGTGGTTTTTGAGATTTCGTGATGAGTGAGTCAGTGAGTGGTATTTTTATTATATATAATTACTAGCTGACCCTATCCGGCTTTGCACGGATAGACAAATCAAATTTAAAAGTATATTAAGAACAACAAAAAATATCAATAAAAATATTACTATGTATTTCTTATGGGGATTTTTAGTAACTTTTACCCACCCCCCAGCCACACCTAAAATTTCGAATTTTGTAAAAACCTTTCTTAGCGAGCACCTAGGGCCCTAGAATAAGCTGAATTCCAAATGTCATTCCAATACGTTCGGTGGTTTTCTTTTAGTAACTTTGACCCTCTTAAACCCCCCTAAAATGTTGAATTTTTTAAAAGTTTTCTTAACGAGCACCTAGAGCCCTAGAAGCTAGATACCAAATGTCATTCCAATGCACTCTGTGGTTTTATTTGAGTAACTTTGACCTCCCTAACCCTCCCCACCTAAAATAAAAAAAAAATCTTTCTAAGAGAGCACCTAGGGCCCTAGAGGAAGCTACATACCAAATTTCAATCCAATCCGTTCGGTGTTCTTTTTTGAGATTTCGTGATGAGTCAGTGAGTGGTATTTGTATTTTATATATATATCGAGGGAGAGAGAGAGAGAGAGACTAATTATTATATATTACCTTGAGTCAGGCTTGTGTGAGTTTCGTAAGCAAGTAAGAAACAAATTGTGATCAATTCTTAAGATTTTTTTTTGTATTCAACTAATCTAAGTACAATTAAATCAATAATTTTAACACAAGGTTTGCAGCTGCATAGACTAAAGTAAAAACAGTTAATAATTTGTCAGTGATTTTCGTGAAATCAAAATGAATGTTAGTTAAGACTGCAAATATACCAATTATTTTGTATTTTATGTACATTTTCCAAAAATCTAATAAAGTTCTAACAGAACTTCTCAATTATTAAACATTACTTGTTAATAGTACATACAAAATACAATATTTTATATTATTTATTTATTTATAAAATCAGTTATTTTGAAAAACCATGGTTTATAAAGTAAAAATAAACTGCGTAAAGTAAGCCGATAGCTGTGCCGGAATGAACAACTTGGTTTCACTTACTCCACAGCTTTAGAAACTAACACAAAAGGCATCAGGTGACTAATAGCTTCTTCGATTACCTTTGTTGCATCAATACATCTTGTTATCATAGAGTTTGTAAAGGTTTCAAGTTAGACCATTAGGAGCAACCTGGGCATTGTTAGTAATACTGTTTAATCGTAAAGGGAATTTGAGGTAATGTAAGTGGGGTGTTGAGAGGTTTTCCTTTTCATATATTTATTCAACACGTTTATATCTGTAAAGTAATACAATATTATGTGGTGTAAATAGGAACGTGGTTTTCTTTGAAGCAGTTTTACTACGTAGAATAACATAAACTTTTAGAAAACTCTTAAAAAAGCTGATATTTACAAAAGCTTTAGAAAAATTAAAGTAATATTGTATTTATTATTTTAAACCGGTTGGCCTATTACAATTTCCAAATATAGAAAACAATCTTTTTAATTCGAATAGCTATTAATAAATAATATATTGTGTACACTTATTTGTTTATACGAAAAAATGTTAGCTTGAACAATAATTGGAATATTTAACAAAATACATATTAAAATCCTGGTCATCTTCATCTATTCATTGCTTTTAATTTTTAGGCTCCAAATAAAATGTGTAAATATTTTAAGAGATTGTAACGCCCCATATAAAAAAAACAGTCAATAAACCAATATTTTGTACTTATTTTTTCATAACAATATAAAATACGCTTCAGCGTTGCTTTTAATATTTAAAAACAGTACAGGAAATTAAGTTGGCCTAATTATAGGTTGAACAGTAAACATTGTTCCAAATGTAAAGGCAACTTTTTATATTTTCTTCTGAGTTTCTGACATTAAAGAATCAAAAGAAATATTTGCATTTATTGTTTATACACCTACAAGAAAAACAGACCTTTGCATTACTTAATAAATAAAGTGATAATAATAGCTTAGATATTTTTTTATTTTATTTTTTGATAGAAAAATAAGTTAGCAAAAGTTATTATATATGTAATAAAAAGACCTCTGTATATGGATCGCAGTATATAGTTATGTATCGCAGTATCATCACATATAATAAAAATTTGCAAACTTCTTCGGTTCTACAAGAAATTAGCTGCATGCAATAATTGCATAATTATCTATATGAATAGTTTCAATCATTATGTAGACTATTAAATTGTTTTATTTCAAACCCATGGATAGCTTTTAACCAGAATTATATAATTACAAATTAGTTAGTATTTAAAAGTAAAATGTTATTATATATTTTAGATATGTAGCTTAGTATTAATTTGTGTGTGAATCTTTAAGCAATAAGACTTAAAAGGAAAAAAGGAGATTAGTTTACAATTTTTGAAATACCCCTAAATAGAGTTTAGGTAAATCGTAAATGGAGCTTTACGAAGCAATATTATTTGGCGATATTAATTTATATTATATAGTATCAATTATATAAATACCTTCTTTATCAGTCTAGTGATCCACGTTTCTTTATTTATATTACTCAAACATCCATCCTCGGGTATCACTCTTGCGAGGTCGTCAGAACATCAAAATGTATTACTAAACAAAACATAACACACACTCACCTGCAAACACGAACATTTGTCACCGCATTTCGCCTGGCACTGGCACGTGGTTCTAGAACGGTAAGTCTATCTGTATGCGACCCCTTTCACTTTTCGACGTGTCATGAGTGCCTACTCCCGCCCCACGTTGGTCTGATCGCTATCAACGAACTTAATTATTGCCAAGTCGAAGATTATATTTGAGCTAAAAAACAATTTGTCGTTAAATACATTTAGAGACTCTGATTTATCTTCTCTGTATATTAATTTTAAAACTCCTCGACCAACTGATTTTTGTCACTCAATTTTAGGACTTTTAAGTTGGTGTGTAGGTCAGTGTATTTATTGGTCACAGTCAATGAGGTGTGAAGCAAAGTTTGATTTCTCTGATTTCAAGTGTGGTTACGGCAGGTGCTATTTAAATCGTTTTTTAAACGAACGCACATCTGCCCAATATAATATTTTGAACAATCATCATAAACTAATTTGTAGACACCAGTTTTTCGCGTATGTCCATATTCTTGCCTCTAACAGTGTGTTTTAACGTTTTAAGCAATTTTATTATTAGATTTGAAACTTTCGTTGACGTTACTTTTGGCCAATTTATTTCGCAACGTATGGTTGAGGAAGTTACCATAAACTGTGGGCACAAACTTTTCCTTTTCTTAGTTGGTCAATGTCTAGGTAACGTGATTTTCCTTGTTCCTGTGTTTCCTGATTAATATGTAGATGGTTGAGCTGTTCTAACCGTTGGAAGCTGCAATGTGTTTAAGTATTTGACTATCCTGGTTATACTCGTTTGCTGAAAGAGAAAATGGAAGAAGCCTGTTGTGCACGAAACTGTGGTACGCCTCGTTGTATGGAGTGACGAGAGGTGTTATGTATGATTTGATCGGTGGTGGTGGACTTCCTGCATAACTTGACAGCAAAATGGTCACAGTTTTTGGAAATTGTAATGTCAAGGTAGTTTAAACTGTTGTTTACTTCTAAGATGAATTGTAATGTTGGGTGCAATTTGTTGAAATAATTATTGAGGAGTGACATCTGTCTGGTGGTGCCATTAAGCAGCACCATAATGTCATCGACATAACGGTGGTAAAATATGATCCCTGTTATGAGATTTGTTAGCTGGGGAACATATAGGCCTATGTGTATTTTCCTTATGATTAAGAACACTTCCGCCATTATACAAGAAATTTGTCAATCCATGGCGAGTATATCTTTCTGGACGTAAATTTGATCGTTAAACTCTAAATTGAACAGTTTCAATACTTCAGTCAACAATGTGACAAGTTTGCCAATTCCAGCTAATGAAAGTTTTTAATATTTCAGCTAATTATTTTTTAAAATTTCAATTGTTTCTTCAACAGGGACAATGGTGTAAACATTGACAATGTCAAAAGAAGCCAAGGTATAGTTTGCCAAAAGTTTCACGTTCTTAATTGTATGTATCAATTCCAAACTGTATCTCAAACTGTGATAATTCTCAAACATTATCCCATTTCTAATTATTCGGAAATTATTCTAATTTCTTAGAAAGTTTGAAGGTGGGAGCTGTGGTGAAATTAACTAATGGCCTTATTAGGTCGTCAAGTTTGTGAATTTCAGGTAGACCTCTTAATGACAGGGCTTGAAGTTGAATTGAGTTGATATACTGATATCATTGTTTGATAATAATTCAGTGCTTCCAGAAATAAGTGTGTTTATACATCTACTAGCTGACACGTACGGCGTTGCCCGTGGTGGTTAGTATTTTCAGTCTTTTTAACGTAATTGTAATCTTTTGAAGTGTTCAGTTAGTGAGTGGTATTTGGCTTTTATATATATAGATCTTAAATAATAAAAGCACTATTGTCATAATAATAAAAGATCTAAAATTATGATTTTAGTAACTTTGATCCTCCCAAACCCCTCCTAAAATTTCGAAATTTTTCAAACCCTTTCTTAGAGAGTGCCTAAGGCCCTAGAGGAAGCTACATACCAAATTTCATTCCAATCCGTTCGGGCGTAATTTGAGGATGATCAAAAACGCATTGAAAACGCAAGGAAAAATGCAAAAACGCCTATTTCTGGCGTAATTTTGGGAGAATCTCAAACATTTTTTAACAGACTACTTTTAGGCCTTAAACGAACCTAAGTACCAAATTTCAACATTTTCTGCCAATTAGTTCTCGAAAAAGCTGAGAAAACGCAAAAAATCGCTAGAAAAACGCGAATATTGGGCGTATCTTTGGGATGTTTTCAAAATCCGTTCTTAGTGCGCGTCTAAAGGTCCAACTGAACATGCATGCCAAATTTGAACTCACTTGGTTCAGTAGATTTTTAGTTCTGCTGATGAATGAATCAGTGCCATTTCGCTTTTATATAGATAGACTAAAGATTGTAACTGAAAGTGGGGTCAGAGTCCAGTTTTGTGAATCCGTTCATTTGAATGAAAATATTGACTTTCTCGTGGTACTCAGACGTGGACATGATGACAGAGTTCCCCTTATCTACTTTGGTTATCTCTGCATTGTGTAACATTAATTTTGACCTACTGCCCGAAGTTGTTTGTATTTTGTGTTTGGATTGTATAGAATTGTAAGTTGTTGACTGTTGAATTTTTTTTGATGTTACTATTGATATCACCCTAGCTGAATTCCATGACTCAACATCGCCCGATGTTTTTATTGCTTCTTTAGAGTTTAATATTTCGGTGATTATATTCCGATTATTATTTCGTTTCGGAATATTGTAATTGATGCTTTTATTTATTAAATTAAGTTCACTGGTAGAAAACGTTATGGCAGATTTGTTAACCATCCTCTCGAATTAAAAGTATGGCTACAAGAAGTTGTTTAACTTAATCAATAACAACCATAAGAACGAAGCAATTGCTTGCAACCATATGAATGTTATAGTCGTCCGAAACCGCGGTAATATAAAAACCGAAAAGTGGATTACTAGTCGGATAAAAAAGGTATTTATACACTTAAAATCAGTGATCCGGAGACTATTCCATAGTGAAAACAATTTATATTGTATCAAAAAAGACGTACAGTTTTTCTCACTCACAGTAAAAACGACATTTAATTTAGATTTGGTAATGTTGTTTTATTTGTTGTAATACAGCCAGATATAAAAAAATACTTTTTTAAGCATCTTAATAATACGTGTTTAATATATTGAAAACAACTTTTACTATATTGCACCAAAATCAGTCATATTAATAAATTAAATAATTGTATAATACAATTTATATTTAATCAGTATAGTGAAAGTTTTTTTTTATTTGTATGAACAAAAAATAAACTACAATACTTGAGATTTTTGGTTAACATGTTTCGTGCTAGTTCTTCAATTGTAAAGATGAAACAAAAGTTGTAAGAACTATACTGTTTTAATATCTATAAAACAATAAACCACATTTAATATCTATATATATTGAGGGTATAAATTATTAAGTTTATATCTGACTTTCCACAGTAAACCATGCATTGTGACTACATTGATCATAATAATCCAAAAATGTTGTTTAGTTGTTTTACGATGATTTACTAAAATTAATTATTATACTTTTAAGTATTACTGTTTGTTTCTACTAAATATAACACGAGATAACAACTATTAATGTTAATAGAAATTTTTTAAAAAGGTACATTGTAACAGGTAATATAATTGGATATTATAATGTATTTTTATAATTACTTTCTATTATATTGAATATAATAATAAAATCATCCAGCAAGAATGTTGCCTTGATTTGCGTTTGACAATTAGGAATAAACGTATTTTTGTTTGAATTGTTTCAAATAAAAACCCTTTACAAAACAAATTTCTGTGATAATAAAATAAAAATTGCTTAACGTATATTTTCGATAAACTGATAACCATATTAACTACTTCTTCAGGTTACAAGTAAAAAAATTCAAGTGAAAGTTCAGTATGCAATCAAACGAATACATTTTAATTGTTATTATCAGGACATGCTTTAAGTAATGCTTGTTATAATTATGTGACCCGATAAACTTGGCACTGCTTTATTCATGCTGTTAACTTTGCTCAATCTTAAATATTAAACTTTGTAGTAAATTATTATTTTTATAGCGCAATAACCTATATTTATAAGACGTTCTATAACGTAATTTACAAAATAAAATGTTTGAGTCTAGCAAAAGAATTCGTAAGATGATTTCTATTGCCTTGCAACAGAAATGAATGGTTTTAAATGGATTAAATTTTATAAACCACAAGTCATATGTGTATATTAAAAATGTTTGAGATGGGGTGGTAGGAGGGAGATGTTAGCATTTTGGATTTTGTAAATATGGTTTTTAAGGCTTCCTCCTAAGGGTAAATAAAGTTTCCGAGATCCTATTTTGTATATTACATCTTTTATACAATAGAAGTTTTCAAAAAATCACCCTATAATTGACTTTATCTTGAAGAAAGGAAATGTGCAGAGTCAATTTGTAAAGTAATAATTAACAAAAGTGTAATATTTTCATGTTCGTTCTTTGCTAAACCTAACAGCAAGCAGTATTACCGATATTCCGTAGAATAAATTTATTTTGTTGGGTTATTGGTCAAAATAATATGAGAATAAAAATGAGAAAAATGTTGCTCTAATTATTTAAATTGTAATACAAATTAGTTTTTAAATATAACTATACGAAAGTAAATACTAAAGTGAAACATAAAATTACTTTAAAAGTACAAGAACATAAATAATATAAATATAATTGGATACTAAATATTTTAGCTAAAGTACCTTATACTACAAACTACTAATATTATTTTAATATGGTTCTCTTAAATTACTAAAAGCTCAACTTTTTATAAATACATTGAATATATTAAACAACTAATATGTATTACTTTTATTTCATTCAATGATTTATTCATACAAGATATAAAGATCACCATTGCATTGTGATACTTGCAATATATTATACGTGGTTGTTCAATACTATTCTGTACATTTACCAAAGGAAATGGTGGTCTGACACATATATAGAAAAAGTAGTGTCATGAGACACGCTATAAATCCGTATTTCTTGTAAAGAAGACATTACAACGTTCTTAGAAGGTTTCAAAGGAATGTTTTATTTATGTGGCTATGGTATACTTTTTAATTCATGATGTCTTTAGTAAACTGTTACGAAAGTAATAAAGTGTTTTAGAGCAAGCGCTATACACTGGCACACTTTGTTATACATTATATTACCCATTACATATTAAAATGTTTACATATATTTATCATACTAACCTAGTCATTTAAACTATTATAATATTTTCTACATACAGACATACAATATTTTTCTATTTTTACATCTTGTTACTTTCTCACTATACTATAGTATAGAGGAAGTATAGTGATCGCAAAAAAAATCGATGTTGAGATTTTTGTAGAAATATCCGTTTTGGGATCCCCTGAGTCCAAAAAAGTGGTTTTTACAAAATGTCTGTCTGTATGTATGTCTGTCTGTATGTCTGTATGTCTGTATGTAGACAAAGCTAGAGAGAAAACTATTCAATCGATTTCAACTAAATTTGCACCAGACATGTCCAGTACGCCTGTATAGATGCACGAAAAAGGGTTTTGAACAATTTTGAAAAACAACCCCCTTTTTGGCCAAAAAACCCCCAAAAAATCAGTTATTATTTTTTTATTAAAAAACGGCTCTAACGATTTTAATAAAGTTTGGCTTATTTGTAGCCTTTAATGTGCCCTACCATATACAGAAACCTGCATCTTTCTAAAAATTCTTGTTTAGCTAATAATAATAATAATAATAACTGTTTTTGGGGTTTTTTGGCCATAAAGCGGGTTGTTTAAAAAAAATTTCAAACCCATTTTACGTGCATCTATGAAGACCTAATTGACTTGTTTGGTGAAAATTTTTTCGAAATCGATCAAATAGTTTTCTCTCTAGATAATAATAATAATAATAATAATATTTATTAGTTAATCTCCAACTTTAATAAAAAAACTCTCCTACCCCACCCCACAAGTCACAGTGAATCTGTTTAGTAATTTAAATATATTTGTGAGAAAGTATGAGCCAGTTCCTGGTACCGTTTATTGTTTTTGCATTGCATCAAATCCTACATCACCAATTACCATATCCCTGGATGTTTCATTTTGTAATTGACCTATCTAAATAAAGAAAACCGTCTCTATATAAAGTCCAAAAAACAATTTAAAATCTTTCAATCCAGTGCAATTTAACCCATTTTGGTACACATTAAGTCAAATAGTGAAATTATTGCAAAGAATTTTACTTAATATAAGACGAATGCAATAACAATACAACTATTATCACATAAAACGTATTTTAAAACTACATACATTTTTAGTAACTAAAAAGTAATGGTCTAATACTGGAAAGTTTAAATGTAATTTATTTAGGCCTAAATAATTTAAAGTTATAATACATTAAAATAGAACTATCTACATCCAATAAAGGTAGTAAAATTAATAACTTTTCTGTCTACAAGAATTTATGATTTTAGAATTTCTTCTTCCAATAATTTCATTAGTTTGCTTAAATTAAACAACAAATAAACGGTACCAGGAACTGGCACATACTTTCTCACAAACGTATTTAAATTATTAAACAGATTCACTGTGACTTCATAATTGTAGGAGGGGTAGGAGAGGTGGTATTAAAATAGGAGATTAACTAATAAATATCATTATTATTAGCTAGAGAGAAAACTATTCGATCGATTTCTATTTTTGGAGGTTTTTTTGGCCAAAAAGGCGCTTGTTTTTCAACATTTTCAAAACCTTTTTTCGTGTATAGGCATAATTGACATGTCTGGTGCAAATTTGTTCGAAATCGATGGAATAGTTTTCTCTCTAGCTTTTTATACATACAGACATACAAACAGACAGACGTAAAGACAGACATTTTGTAAAAACCACTTTTTTGGACTCAGGGAGTCCCAAAAGTGATACTTCCACAAAAATCTCAACATCGATTGTTTTGCGATCACTATACTTTCTCTATACTATAGTATAGTGAGAAAGTAAAATCAAAAAAAGCCTAATTTCATAGTAATTATAATAAGTGTTCTGTAATAGGCCTAAGTACAAAAATATGTGCACATCTTTAATGTTTAATCTTTGTTATAATTTCGTGATCGAGTTTTCATTAAATTTTTTATTTATGATTATTTTGTTTTTTTATGGAACTAAAGGAAGAACTTACTTCTTTAATAACGTAAATATATACGTGCTCTGTAGATTGCTACAGTATTAAATAAAGAATAAAATATATGCTTAAATTAGTATATTCCAAATTAAAATTTCATTTTTAATATTTCATTCCGTATTTATTGTATTTCTTAATAACACTTTGCAAAAGAAAACCACTCGGTAATTTAATTTTATTAAAGTACTTATGCCGCAAACACATTCTAGATACAGGCTTATAAATCCTTTATACTTTAACTACATTTTGCTCAAAAGCGAATATGCATCTTTAAACGTTTAGGCGTGTATAAGTTACTAAAAGATTATTTCGTAGATTTTCAATTAAGATGGCAGACATAGAGTACCAAAAACTAACATCATTTTGTTGAAGTGGGCTGTCTCTTAAGAACTCACAATTTCGTTAAAAGTTAATTACTCTGAAACTCGTTAACTTTGTCCTTTGGTAATTCGTTTATTTCAAAACACAGCGTAGTTTCGTAGCTTAACTCTGACAATTAATCGTATGTGTTTATGTATTACAAACCTTGAAATTGCACTATTACTTTAACGAGATTTAGATTATTAGATTTTATTTATACTTTCTCACTATACTGTAGCATAGGGAAAGTATAGTGATCGCAAAAAAATCCATGTTGAGAGTTTTGTGGAAAATATCCGTTTTGGGACCCCCTGAGTCCAAAAAAGTGGTTTTTATAAAATGTCTGTCTGTATGTATACAAAGCTAGAGCGAAAACTATTCAATTGATTTCTAACAAATTTGCACCATACATGTCAATTAGGCCTGTATAGATGCACGAAAATCAGTTTTTAATTTTTTTTTTTTAAACAACCGCTTTTTTGGCAAAAAAATCCCCAAAAAATAGTTACCATTTTTTTATAAAAAAAAAACGGCTATAGCGATTTTGATAAAATTTTGCTTATTTGTAGCCTTTAATGTACCCTACCATATGCAAAAAACTGCATCTATCTAAAAATTCTCGTTTAGCTAATAATAATAACTGATTTTTGGGAGTTTTTTTGCCATAAAGGGGGTTGTTTTTGAAAATTTTTCAAAACCTTTTTTCGTGCATCTATAGTCTACCGGAATAATTGACGTGTTTAGTGCAAAATTTTTTGAAATCGATCAAATAGTTTTCTCTCTAGATAACAATAATATTTATTAGTTCTGTTAATCTCCTACTTTAATAAATCACCTCTCCTACCCCACCTACTATTATGAAGTCATAGTGAATCTGTTAATAATGTAAATATGTTTGTGAGAAAGTATGTGCCAGTTCCTGGTACCGTTTATTCTTATTGTATTCGTTTTAGAGCTCCAGTGTTGCCAACTTATATTAAATTTTATTGTATTACATATTTTTTTGAATATTTCACACAGAGTAGTTATTTGAAAATTTTGCAGTTATGAAATTTTTGAAGTGATAACTTCTATTGGCCCGTTGGGCACTTTCGACTT
>JAGFPH010015880.1:5847-20335 GCA_018207615.1 Philaenus spumarius
AACTCTTACGTCAAGACGTCTTGTGACAAAACGTTTTGTCCGATCCGGTGTGCTGCCAGCCTTAAAATCATTTAATAAAATAAAATAATACACTTTTAACTTAAACTCACTTCAAGAATAATAAAAAAAAAACCTAAAAGGTTCTAACCTATAGTACTTAGTCACAGGATGTTTACCTGTATTCAACATTTAACAGTAGAATGTAAAACAACGTCGTTGTCTGCAAATGACACACAAAATTACCATCATTTGTCGCATTTATTTCACCAAAATAATTATGCAATAGCGAAGCATTGCCGTGTCAGCTAGTATAATATATAAACATTATGTATACTGTAGTTTCAACTTATTAACTTATAAAATATATTTCATTTAGGTACTATGTATATAAATGTGTATGTAGATTCCATTTTTAGCTCACGGATTAGTGATTAATCAAACTTATATAGTACGTCAACTAATCCAACTTTTTTAAGGTTAATCTTACCTTATCATTCAATTGCAATTTCGGTCATTCGACCATCATCAGGAATTCACCCTAAAACACTAAAAATATCACTCACAAACACAAACTAAACACAATAAATAAGTTTCACTTCATATGGAGGTCGTTAATTGTAAAATGTTGCTCAGTATGTCGCGGAAACACTCGATAAGACGTGCACGCTTGGCCGTTCGGGCGGTACTAAGCGATATCTATGTTCCTGATTCTTATCTCTGTTATTTTATTCTGATGGGTCTCTCAATCAGCGTGTCGTACAGCATATTCGAATGGAACGAAAGCTGATCGTTCAAAATATGTGTGGAGTCAAATTTAGTGGCTCTATATATCTCGAATTCTTCTATCGCATTCATATAACGTCCTTTTTTGCAAATGTGCATGATTTCCATATTAGTGCTACAATTAGTGTAAGTATGGTTATTATCCATTAAGTGTCGTGCGTAACTGGAGTATTGATTATCAAGTTTTCTTTTTGGTACGTGTTCTTTAAACCTTACACAAAATGGTCGTCCGGTTTGGCCTATGTAATAGCAATGAATACAGAATACTTTAAGAAGCACAGGGGTATAGGGAAAAAGTCTACGCTTTTCAGCGACTCGAAGACAATAGTTGGGCGACTCACCAACAGGAGCGCTAGCAGCAAAGCTTGACTGTACCAGACCCTTTTGATCCGGACTGTACACAAAATATTTCTCTCTCACTTCCTCCACGCAAAACAAACATTTGCAACTTTCACTCACTACCCCTGTCAACAACGGACCCTTTCTTAAACTGTTCCCTAGTTACTCGTTGTTTGACACCAGCTATGTGTTTCCCTGTTAATATAGTTTAGAATAAGTAATTCAATTAAATTAAGTTATTATTAGTATTTTGTTTTAAGTGATTATGTAAAGCGGAATTAAGTGTCATTATTTGCAGTGTCCTAATAGTAGTGTAAGAAATCCGGACTTACATTTCTTTAGATTTCCTGTGAAAGATAAGGAGAGGCAAGATCACCGAGACTAATTTTTTTTAGAGGTTAAGATCAGTTTAAAAAAGACAATTACATCGTTTGATAATTTTCCCTTTAAATCATAAGCGTATGTTTTTAATTAAAGTTTTTGGTGTCTTTATAACTATGACCAATAAGTATTTTTCTCCGTCGAAACAGACCTGTAAACTCAGCGAATTTTCAATTGCAATTTCATAGAAAAATTCATGAAAAAAGTACATAATCCTGAATTTACTCAGTCGTAAGTTATAAATTTGCAATTGGCAAAAAAAACTACGTTTTGCCCATTTTTAATCTTGTTTGACTATTTAATTTATAATGCCATGTGTTTCCTCTTTGCAACCGAATTCAATATAACAGCTGAGTAAAAAAGTAAATGTTGTTTTTGAAAACAAAGCAGACAACTATTCTTATTTAAAATTATTTATTAATTTATTACTTAATTATTATATACTTATTCTTATTGTGTTTTATTGTAGCACCAAACTTGCAAACTCAGGTCTGATGTTATTGTTATGGCGAAAAAGTAAAATGTTACGTCTCCCTTAATTATGAGCATAAATTAATAAAACTTGGTATGTGGAGTCACCTAGTTGAGTTATATAGATATTTACATAAAATCCTTTTTTTGTGTTCCTTGTTGCAGCAAACCTGCATAATGAGCCCCAATGTTATTCTTATGGAGAATTGGTAAAATTTTATATCTTGCTTATTTGTGAACATATATATACTGTATTGAAAATCTTAGTATTCATTTTCATTTGGAAATTATCTATTAATTAATTCACATAAAATACCCCGAAGCAACAAACCTGCATACACAGTCTTATGTAAACCTATGGACATTGTGTTATCCCATGTTACTCATGGGAAATAAATAAATGTTACCCTTATTTTTAATTGTATACTATTCCCTCCCCCTCCACTTTCTAACTGATGCCATACTAAGAGAAATGAACTATTTTCGTTTGATTGTTGTTCAGAAAGGTTATTGTAGGCCTGCTGAAGCGATTAAAGTAAAATAGCCACATTATTTTATCGTTGAGTGTGTTTTTAGTATTTGGCCCGGCAGTGTTTGGCGTTTTGTTAGTGAGTTGTCGGCAACGGTTTGTAAATAGAAAAATAGTCAAATGAAAGTAATAATGCAACTGCAAATAAAAGAAAGTAATCTAATAATTAAAAGAAACAAATCTACCAGGAATTCTTTACAATATGTAGGAACGAACACAACCAACAACTGATCGCCCAGTTTAGGTAAATTCCGTGTAGGGGTTTTTTTTTCGATACTGTGATCAAAATAAAATATGATATCTACTATTGTTTAATAAATTTCAGATCAATATAAATATCATATTTATTTTGATCACAGTTTATAAAAAAAAAAAAATAAAATAAAAAAAGCCATTATTATATTACATACAATTGTCTTAAAATGTACAACACTACTTATAATACTTTTGTCATGTATTTAATGTTTGTAGTATAGGATTTATTATGTAATTTAAAAAAAAAATTTAAGTCAACACGTTGTTGGTCGTTTTTCCACTAGTTAAAATTTCATGTGCAATGTTCAGGTGTCTTGTACGTGTAAATAAATTAAAGATTAAGTGTCATAAATAGTGATTTATTTGAACACCTAGAGGCTAAGTTATTGTAACAAGAACTAAAATAATATTTTGTTGTCAATAAATTTGATATAGTAGTGTGTGTTAGGTTATAAGGTTTGTATCTGGGACACGCACAGTTTTAAGGGGGCGCTCCCTGTCCGCCATATTGAATATGATTCCCATAAGAGCAATGCTACAGAATAAGTCATTTTTTAACGTTAATTCGTGGAATAAATTTAAAAATTTGGTTTCATTTTGAAGTACTGTCATATGCGGATGTTGATTGCCAAATACATTTTCAAAAACCGTTGTATTGTTTTCATAAACTTATGATATAAATAGTAAAAAATAGTAAACTTTATTAATTTTTTACTCAGTTGCAAAAAGAGATATTGCAAAAAACCTTAGCAATCAACACCAACCATCTATTTTACTTTAAGAAAAAAAATACAGCTTGCGTTTTTTGACAAAAACAACACAAAAATATGCTTACTAGTGAAGGTATGTTTTGCTTATTTAACATTGAAATTGGTAGCCAACTTCGCCGTTTTGTATGTAGGGAGCCGAGCCTTAAGCGCCTCAGTAGCGTTGTTGGTTATGCTATTGCACAATAATTGTCAAGACAGTTTTATAAAGGGATGTAAAAAGTTAAAGTTACAAGAAGGCCGAAGTCAAATTGTAGGGTTGACGCAGACGGGGAGGGATGGGCTGTCTAATACGGCTGCGCTACTCTCTAGTGGATGTTTCTTGAAGTAATAGTTGCAGGTTTCTGTAGATTTGGCGACTTCAGCGCAGCCCGGTGGTGGGTCGCTTAACTATTTTTTTGCGTAGAATTTTTAACATGGAGCCTGTGCTTCTTAAAGTATTCTGTATTCATTGGTAAAGGGCAATCGTTACATGTGATCTTATATATATTCCCGTTCGTTGTTGGGCATCTCTCTTTATTAAGGGATTGGCTCTCAAAATCCGTTCTACTTTGTTAGATTAACTTTAAAAAAGTTGGATTAGTTGACGTACTATATAAGTTTGATTAATGTGTATGTATTTAAAATTTTAAACAAATTAGTTAACTTCAAATAATTAAGAGGTAATTTACCAGTTGTTTTAAAAAATTTATTTTGATATTCTTAACAATTCTACATTATATAAATGTATATTATAATATTGTATTATTATTATTCTGTACACTTCATATCGTATATTTTATACATAAGCGAAATAACATATTGTATACAATAGCTACATATTTATATAATATATATATATATATATTTATCTGTTATGTTCTATAGTATGTTCGGGTGATAATAATAAAATTACAATAATTATATGTAATTAGAAAATTGGGGATTTCTTTTGGAAATTTCATTATGGTGGGAAAATTACTTGTATAGCATCTGGCATTCTGGCAATACTGAATTACTGATTGTGACACCAGTTGCAGTTGTGACTTGCAGACTGCAGAGTTGGTTGTTGTAAGGGCAAGAACCAAGAAAGCTTATTACGATTATTATTATACTATTATGTTATTTTTTAGGATTTAAATATTTTATTCATTAGATCTGTAAAGTTTATATTTTTGACTATTGAAACGTAGTACAGGACTAAATAATTTTAAAGATAAAATAGTAGCCTAGGCTATATAAAAAAAGTTGTCAGTGATAAAAATAGTGGAAACAGGTAGGCCTAAGGTTATGCTATTTTTGTATATTATTACAAGTTTTTAAGTATTATTACAACTCCACTTTTAAGGCACCCTTACGTAAAAAACAGGGTTAACTTTACTAGCCTATCCATATTGCGTCAGTTGCCATGCTGACAGTTACAACTCTAGCCTATAAAGCGTATCGCGTCATAGGCCTAGTGTTTTATTATATTATTAAGTATCTTAAATCAATTTATTTTATAGTAAATAAAATTGTATAAAATATAATAGAATAAATTGAAAAAAATACTTTCGGTTCTGTAATAATACCAAAGCCTATTAAATATGGGTCTATAAAATGGTGGAATGTTTAGTATACTACTACTTGTTGACCGAAGCGAGTCGCGAAGCAAAGTAAATTCAAGATTCTTGTTTTTAAGAACTCGGAGGACCCAAATCGCCAAGCGAAGTGAATTAAAAATTCTTGTTTTTAAGAAGTCAGTGTAGGCCTAGGCCTACCAAAATCTGAAGCGAAGTAAATTTGAAAACTTTGTTTTTTACATTTAAAAACTTCGATTTTTAGACATCGGGGGACCGAATCGCAAAGCGAAGTGGTGAAGTGAAGAAAATTTGAGACCTTCATTTTTTTACATTTAAATTAAAAAACTTCGATTTTTAGACATCGGGGGACCGAATCGCAAAGCGAAGTAAATTTGAGAACTTTGTTTTTTACATTTAAATTATAAAACTTCGATTTTCAAACATCGGGGGACCGAGTCGCAAAGCAAAGTTTTGCAAAGCGAAGTAGATTTGAAAACTTCGTTTTTTTACATTTAAATTAAAAAACTTTGATTTTTATACATCGGTGGATCGAATCGCAAAGCGAAGTGGCGAAGCAAATTAAAAATTCTTGGTTTTAAGAAATCAGTGGACCGAAATCGCGAAGCGAAGTAAATTAGAGAACTTTGTTCTTTTACATTTAAATTAAGAAAACTTTGATTTTTATACATCGGTGGACGGAAGTGGCGAAGCAAAGAGAATTAAAAACCTCAGTTTTTTTTAACGTATAAAAACATTATTGTTGTATATTTAAAATAATTATAATAGTGATAATTTATTTAATTTTTGGTCATTTTATTTCATAAACAAAGTTTATAAGTATACTTGTTGGATATAGTCAACAATGGATGTGTCGCTTGGAGCGAAGTTGAATAAAGAACGCTTACGCTAATAATGAATAATTCAATGAAAATTATATTTTGTATGCAAAATCTTATTATGTATCTGCTAAATATTTGCGCTTGTGGTTATGAATACATTTGTGGATATAAAAGCGATGTCGCGGCCAGAGCAAAGTCAGGATTCGGGCACTGGTATGCAAGGTTTTTATTCATTAAAAATATGTATTTCAATTAAATATGATGTCATTATAAAAATGTGATAAATGAACATATTACTAGTAAAATAATTTTAAATACCTACTCAAATACAAAGTAATTGTCCTCCTTTCCCGTTCCAAGTCCGAAGCGAAGTGAATTTAATAATCTACAAAATATTAATTTTCACTCTATAAAAATCGTTTAAAATTATACATTTTATATTTTTAACGTATTTCATATATAAATATGTGTATATGTCCTATACACAAATAGTTATGCACAAAATTAATTATATACTAGTATACTTTTCGGATGTAGTACAATTGATGGGTTGGTTGGAGCGAAGTTCAATAACGAACGCTTGCGCTAATGAAAAATTCAATGAAAATTATATTTTACATGCACAATCTTATTATGTATATCCTAAAGGTTTGCGCTTGTAGTTACGAATACATTTGTCGACTTTGTGGATGTAAAAGCGATGTCGCGGCCAGAGCGAAGTTGGGAATCAGGAACCGTTACGCAAGGTTTTTATTCATTAAAAATATGTATTTCAATTAAGTATGAGTCATTTTATTTTATTAGTAGGCTAAATGAACATATCTAATAAAACAGTTTTTAAATACAGTACTCAAACACAAAGTAATTGTCCTCTTTACCCGTTCAAAGCCCGAAGTGAAGTGAATTAATAAACTGCGGAATATTAGTTTTCACTCTATAAAAATCTTTTAAAATTAGACATTTTATATTTTTAACGTATTTTATATATAGATTCATGGATATTGTGTCCTATATACAAAAATATTTATGCACAAAATTAATTAGGCCTATATTAGTATTCTTGTTGGATAAAGTACAATCGATGGGCCGGTTGGAGCGAAGTTCAATAGTGAACGCTTGCGCAAACCATTAACTCTATGAAAATAATATTTTACATGCAAAATCTATAAAGACGTGTGCAAAAAATTAAACGTATATTGTAGAGGTATTTTTTAAATTGTATTACTTGCTTACTAGGTTAGCACTCACCTGATTTTGTTATAAATCTTTGAATCTACATAATTTAGCCTATTTGAACTTAACACTTTCACAATCACAAAACCATCACAAAAGCGTAGAAAAGCCTTCCCTTGTTCACTTTTAGTCAATAGCCTTAGGTGTCTGTTACTCGTAAAGAGTTTGATGTATTTCTATCCACTGCTGTATTGTTTTCATTTACTAACCGTAAATGTTAACACAATTAGCCGTTAAATTTTAAAAATGTTCGAAACTATGAACTTTTTTCAACTGCAAGTAAACAGTGTGTGTTCTATTCTAGATGTATGTTTGTGTTCTAACTGCACTAAAATATTTATGATGGGACTGTCATAAAACTATACAGTAAACAAGTAAATTTCTAAAGAATTGCAAATGGCATAGTCTTTATGAGAAAAACCGTGTTTATGGCCGTCCTTGGAAATCCAGGTATAGGCAAGTTCGGAAAAAAATAAGAAAAATGATACCAAACACGACGTTATTACATTTGTAAAATCCATTTATGTTACCACATGTTTATTTGTTCATTACTTCAGTCTTATTTAACTTTGTTAGGAAATTAAATATAAACAACAGAATTGTTCAGCATGTATTATTTATTTCATCAAATTTTCTAACTTGAAACTATTTTAGTGACACGTAATAGGCCTAGTTGTTATCAATCAGCGGGTAGAGGTTTCCACTAGCTGCCGTCATGCACCGTTACTCTGCAAATAAAAAGTTGTACTGTAATACTCTCCACGAACAATTAAAATACAATTGAAAACAATTGTAAAAACAATTAAATTATTAGCTGAAGAAATAAAAAATGTTCTGTAACAGAAGAAAAAGTTCTGTTACTTTAAAACTAAAGCCTACATAAAAAGTCATAAACATTTTTTTAAATTTTTTTCAAAATAGGCCTATACAAAAGTTTTGTAATTTAGTTCTAAATAGAAGTGTACGAAAATATATATCAATTTCAAATTTCTTTTTTGAAAACACCAATTTTGTATGTTTCTACTAAAGACTGCTAACAAAATTAGGCCTATTTTGAATAGTAATTTAGGAATATTTCGCTTTTCCCAAAAATGAAATGTTATTGTAAAAATTTTTAGAAAATAAATCATAGAATTGAACTGTATACTTGAAAATTCTTATTTTATAAAATGATTTCATTTTGTTTGACTTATTTCACTAAATTAGATCAAATAAACAAACGAATCGTATACAATTCCAGATTCCCCGGACTGTGGGAAAAATGTACTAGAGTCGTAACGGAGTGCGCCTATTGATTTCAACAAAAATTTCTACATTACACGGAAATATCCGAATAGAATCCGAACACTAAATGAGGTTTACTTTCCATCAAACGAAAATTTGGAGTTTCCTCTTCAAATCGACATAAATATCATTATACTAATATATCGATTTGTATTAGATATATCGATTGCAAAATGTGCTTTCTCGTTTGTTGAAAACTGTCCAATTGTAATTGTTTACAGAAAACTTCCTATCTAGCCTTATTCCCACAACTTGTAGTCCGTAAGGCCTCGTCTCCCATCCACCAGATAATTGGTCGTGGGAACAGCTTGCCCGTGTACACCTGACGTCCGGATAGGCCGTTTGGGGCAGCCTGGACAGGTCACGTACAAAACGGGAAAAACGCGGCTCACCAAAATCCTGTGGCCCGAGTTAAGGCGGGCGTAGTGTAACCTAACCTACCACAGGACACGGGGGCCGTGGGAATAGTCCCGCCTGATAATACATGGGCTATCCGTGTACCAACACCGGGCCGCCTGTAGCCTGCGAAAATACTGGCCGTAGGAACAAGGCTTGAGAGTGACAAATCTTTGGAAGGCAGTTTTAGAAAGTTTAAACCTTAACTAATCCAATAGTGTCTTTATCGTTTTCTCAAAATACTGTAAGTCTGTTGAACGATATTGAGCCTTAGAGAAGCGACAAGTTTGAGAAATTTCCGCGCGCTTTCTCTTGTTGCATTAGCTGTTTAGAAAACTACAATTTCATAGTTCGATTACTATAGCCCGTGAATCTCTGAGGATTGCGACATTGTCGTTGAAACGCGTTTGAAGTTAGTATTAACTTATTTGTTGTGAGATTTTGTGTTCAGGTTTTATTGCATCTAATTTTAAAACGATGATTACACAATATGTAAATATACGTTTTAGAACAATTTAGTAGAGTAAAAAATTAAAGTTTAAATCATTTTCTTTCTAATGGTTTTTGTTTGATTGCGATTGGGTGGTTTTTAGTGGGTGAAATATTAAATACAAATCGAGTTGTCACGGACTACTCAATTGAATATTGCAGTGCGCTGAGAAGTCTCAAATGAGAGGTGTAACAGTTGTAGTATTTAAAAAATGTCTGATTTTTTCTTTGGATTATCTATTATTATTATTATAAATCTCTTTTGTATTAGATGCCTTTACTAGTTCCAAATTTCATAACTTTGGTCCAACGGTGTAGGATGGATGTTGACTTGACTGTGTGAAACCCTCCTGTTACAACCTTTCTTAGAGGATGCTTATACTACTATACGACTTAGGTCCCCGATTAGGTCCATATTTTCTAAATTGCATCCGAACTGTGGTGCATGGTTGCTTAGGTTTTTTAGTTGCTCTAGAAAATAAGACATGTTTACTACACGACGTCCTAAGGGGTCACACATTGTTTCACCGACGGTCCTTCTTCTTCTTCAACAATGATACTATTCCCCTGTTCAAGGCTCACACACTCATTTCAATTATTTCTTCAACACATATTACTACCCGTACTAATAATAGATTTTTCAACACACATATTTTTATCAATACTTTCCACAGAATTAGAGTTAGATATTACTTTTTTACTCTTCTTTATAATAGTATTAGTAGTCCAGTCAATGAATGCTCAAAAAGGGGTGTAGAGAGAAATGGAAGGATCACAATTTTTGACTTGGAGACATTGTTTGGACTAGTTGGAGGTAAACATACTAAAAGCCCCCACTCCTAGCATGGGGGAGCGGGTTGCAGGGGAGCACGTAAAAGGTCCCTATTTTTTGGGTTTTCACTCATATCTCGAAAACAATGAGTTTTAGCGATAAGACCATTCTATATAAAATTAAAGCTCACAAGATGTTCTACAAGATTAAATCTCTTTATTTTTTCATTATCTCGCAAACTTTCCAAGATATCCGTGCTCAATATTTGCTTATTTTTGAAAAAGATATTTTTCCTCGTGTTTTTTGCCATATTTGGCTAGCTATTTTTTCAGCCTTTCTTCCTACAAAAAAAGTTTAGAGGAAGAACGTTGTAGAGCGTTGTATAACAGTCTCTATTAAAAATATTTACTTTTTTTCTATTTATAATATATATTTGGGGTAGTTTTGATTTATTCCTTTATACATGTTTTTTGGGGTGCTGAATCCGAATCTGAGGTTTGCCTACAAAATTTCGTGACGGAACATTGAAAAAGAAGGTAAAAAATCTCATTTTTAGCTGTGTTTCTTTTATAACTCGAAAACTATCAACTTTTCATAAATAACCTTCCTATTCAAAATGATAGAACATAAAATTTCCTACAAATTTGACTATTTTGATTTTCTTCTCCGGCGAACCGTTCGGGCTCAAGCGCTAGTTGAAAATTGTCGTATTTCGGCTGTCTCTGCAAGAACTCACTTTTTCACTCCAAAACTTGAATTTATTATTAATGACTATAATTTTCTCCTACTATTCGCTGAAATACGCCAATTTTCAATCAGCGCTCGACCCCTAACGGTTCGTCGGAGAAAAAAACCTTTGGAATGAAATTGGTAGGAAATTTTATGTACGTTATTTTTGAATAGGTAGGTTATCTAAGGAAACTGGATAGTTTTCATGTTATATGCAAAAAACATGAGATTTTTTACATGTTTTTGCATTTTTTTCAATGTTGCGTCACAAAAAATTTTGTAGGCAAACCTTGGATTCGGAATCAGCACCCCAAAAAACATATAAAATGGAAGAAACCAAAACTACCCCAAACTTTCTTGCTAAAAACACCATTTGACTGGATTATTACGGGGTCTATCAGAAATCAGTATTTTGAAATAAGTTTTGATTTTATCACCAACAGTAGGTTTTCAATTACATTAATTATTGTTTGTGTATAATAATATTTCTTTAAAGAAATATATTTCAGAAACAGTTTGCAAGTTTCTGCTACTTTTATAATTTAAATTTGATACTTTGGTACATATATATATATGTATAAAAACTAATTTTTGAGTCGTAATATTGCAGACAATATTGAAAGTAGTGCATTTTATCTGTAAAAGTTGATTCATACGCCACTGAGTAGTTCTTATATGATCCGCGCGAGAGCGACACCGTACATCTAGGTACATTACTTCCTTTGAACACGTGCATCTGCTTCAATTTGTAAGTAAGAAAATTCTTCATTTTTTACCAGATAGAAGATAAAATAACGGAGGTTTTTTTTATTGAAAATTTTGATATCGGTTTTTATTGACCAACTAAAAAATCAAGAACTTGAACATTGTTTTCAAACTTAAACTCAATTTTTTCATAAACTAACAAAAAATTGTGATTAAAAAAAAGGAAACATCCGCGTTAACGTGATCTTTGCAATGAGCCGTAAATCATAACTGTGTGATTAAAAATGGCAGCGGTACGCGTGTTCAAGTGTAACATTATTCTTATGGACAAGAAAAGTGATAAGATTTATGTACTGCAAACCCTTAAGGGTCTGCTCCATAGTAAACGAGAAAGCAACCGGAAACGCAAGTGCTTCTCTTTATAACCGCATCTAAACAGTGCAATTTCTTGCAGCTGAGCGCTTTGACATTGCCTCATTTCAAACCATTTTATAAATCCATCTTTTGTAATTGAGTGCTGAAAAAAACTGAATATTCTTTATAAAATTTCGGATCCAGCTTGCAAATTACTTTTCATTATTAATTTTTTATTGTGTTAGGAAAAAATTCAAACTTTGTACTTACAAAATGTCCATTACATAACAAAAGAAAAGCTTCTTTTTTTTAATCTAAAATGCAAAACGGATGCGTATTGTAATTGTGCTTAAAATGAGACCTTGCAAACAATTTTATGATAAAAAATAAACGAAATAAATGGTTTGAAATTTAACATTGCTCTTATGGGATAAAAATCCAAGATGGACGCCACTACAGAAGACCCTTAAATAAATAAAAGGACTATCGGGTAGATATTGTGCCTTACCATTAGACGCAAATAAAAACAACTACTGTACCTATTTTAGATACGAGTTCCATGGCCTAAAAAAGTACAGTTAATTTTGCCCAAATCGATCTATGTATCCCTTCTAGGCCTACGTAAATTATTAGCTATGCACCAATAAACGCTAAAAATCCTGTTTTCCACAAGTTTGCTACTCATAACTTCCAAACAAACATACAAATTACAAATCAGGTTTTGAGGTGTATTTAACATCTTTGAATACACATTATTGCATACTGTTTTGATATAGGCTATATTTTATGGTAAAACCAGCGTATACAGTAAAATAAAAAACAGACGATCTTGTCAAAGTATTAAGCTTTTGATCCAAATCTATTGTTTTATTTATAATGGTCACGTCCGTTCATGAAACCCCTAATTTTGAATTTTTAAATAGGAACCCTAAATATTTCCGGGATAAAAAAGTTGCCTAGATTAATCTCCGAAATGTCCTCTACATGTAACATCCGCAGATTACCATAATATCGCGTCTACACCCACGTTTACAAATATACTATTTATTCATGTACACTACTTTATAATACATAAAACACTTGTCTTTCTTAATAATTACGAACACAAAAAAAATTTATGAATAAATTAGTTTTTTTGGGTAATATTTTCAGATTACATTGTGCACCGACACCTACATGACTAACAGTGGCATAACCAGGAGGGGGGGGGGGGTTAATGGGGGTCAGACCCCATGCCTCGAATGTAACCGACGCTTTTCTCAAGGGTGTACGCAGGATTTTTGTTAGGGAGGGGGGTAATTAGATTGAAAATAAAAGTAATTTTTCCAAACACTATTTAACAGCATATATTGCCATAATATTTACATATTTAAATATTTATGTTAATATTGAAATTATGATTATTTTTCAAAACAAAAGTTAGTTAGTGGTTTTCAAAAAATAATAATTTTTTTACTACCTAAACATTTTAGACACAAAACTAAACATTTTAGGACATACTGCACCTTCATAGAAATGTTTTTAATTCATTTTTACATGTACAGTCATATCCATGATTTAATGTCCATGATTTCAGTTAGAAGTGACCAGTCTAATTTACGAATGAAAATTCAATCTGAAATAGCTTAAAAGAACGCTCAAGGTCAAACTATGTTAGTGAAGTATACCTAGTCTTGTTCGTATCTTGCTCTTTCTAGTGTGACAAGGTACTACCGGAAAACAGTAAACAAACTAGATCAGGTTTTCAGGTAGGCAAGTGACATGACAGACTTACGACTTGCATTCTAAGAAGGCTAAGAACTGTGATGGGAAGGATAAGCACAGTATTCCGTTTTTGTAATACAGCACGGGAACGGGTACTTGCTGTGCTACAAGACAATTCGGATGAAACTAAAGTGTAATACATTACATTTACAGTTTTATTGCACGGTTTGCATACAAGGCCATTACATTAATTATTACACAGTTTATAAAAAATATTAAGCTGTAACTTTGAGAGGGGCAAGATTTTTAAAAAGGCAATTTTGTTGCCACTTGACGTTTGGTGTATATTCAAGGCTAATATTCTTCAAGAAGCACTACACGAATTTCTTTAAAAAATATAATAATAGCCTACATATATTTACCAAAATTTCCTAGTTTGGTTAGTATTGAGCAATTATTTTGTTCAGGGCAAGAATTTAAAAAAAAAAAAAAAAACAATTGCATGGTTTTATATAGATTATATGGCACGCATAATCTTTAATTTACTCCGCTTCGCTTTGGTCCGCACCGGTCCACCCAAATCTACAAATATCCTATTAATTTGGTGTATACTACTTTATAATATACTGTATAATAATTTTAAAGAGGACAATTACTTTGTGTTTGAGTATTTAAAATTATTTTATTATTATATGTTCATTTACTAATAAAATGACATCATATTTTCCGATATTTAATTGAAATACATATTTTTAATGATAAAAACCTTGCTTACCAGTGCCCGATTCCTGACTTTGTTCTGGCCGTGACATCGCTTTTACATCCACAAAGTCCACAAATGTATTCGTAACTACAAGCGCAAAAATTTAGGAGATACATAATAAGATTTTGCATATAAAATATAATTTTCATTGAAT
>JAGFPH010015881.1:9393-20335 GCA_018207615.1 Philaenus spumarius
TCTGTTTCAGGATCTCGTAGAACGTTGCAATTTTTATCGTGGTTTCCACCGACTGTTATATTAGAATCATACTTTTATTAATCGTATTTCTTTGAATAAAAAATATTTCTTTGTTTAAAAAAGGTGGGTAAATGGTTTTATACAAAAACAAACATTTTTAAATTAAACGGTTATTCATATACCTTTTTAAATCTTTTATAGGACATTACTAGAAAGGTTTAAAATATGCAGTAAAATTTGAAAATAATACATCTGTTTCAGGATCTCAGAGAAAGTTGCAATTTTTATTGTGGTTTCCACTGACTATTATATTTTAAAGAGGCTGTATCAGAATCACACTTGTATCTCTTGTTTTTCTTCAAATAAACAATATTTCGTTGCTAATTTTGCTAACAAAAAGGTGCTAATTTTGTTTAAAAAAAAAACATTTTTAATTTAAACAGTTTTTCATACCTTTTTAAATTTGGTATAGGACCTTACTTGAAAGGTTTAAAATAGACAAATAAAATTTGAAAATACTACCATTAATATTTATTACCATACAGGTGCATATCTATATATGTACTCGAAACTCCCATTTAAAATGCACGGTTATTGTCTACCAACCTTCTCGCCTTAAAGGTAAAAAATTTACTGTACTTCATAATAAGACTATAGCCCTTTCGAATTTGTGTATAAAAGCTAAACAAATCTGAGCTGCTACTGCTACAGCCTGCAGGCTAGACAGCTATCACAATTCGAAAACCTCTCACTCGTGTTTCCTATACTATTTGACATTACAGTAGCAACACTTTTCTTCATAATTTATCTAATAAATTACACATAAATTTTGAAAAGGTTTGACGATAATGTTGTCGAACCTCAAAAGAAAACACGGACAGAGCAGATAATTTGATAGACGTCAGAAAAAGGGTGATTTTGTATTCGTCTCAAAAGTTCTTAGACATAAAGTAAGTAGATATGTATAGGTCCGAGATTTTTAAGGAGTCGGGTCCGGAACCGCATTCAGCTCTCTAGACCTAAATTTTATTTTTTAGCTTGTAATGAACCTACATCAAATAAAATATTTAGAGGTCTACTGTTATGATTGTATTACTGTAGGCTTTATAAATATTTTTGATTTAATTCTAGTCGTGAATAATATTATTATTATTTACATTATATTCTTATTTAGAAAAACATTTGTATGTTAGGTAAAATAATTTTTTACAAAATAATGGATTGAGGTGTATGTAGTAGTAGGCCTAGTTAATAATTAATAAAATAAAAAATAATATTTATAAAATAAGTCATTTTATAATTATTACAATTAATTAAAATCAGTCAAAAACAAACAAAAGTAAAGCAAAATATTTATATAAAAAACAAAATAAAATTGTATCCTCTTTGGTAATTTACACTACACACTTTAAATGGGTAAATTTAAGAAACTGAAAATCACTTCTAAACTTGTAAAAACGTTTTAATATAATTATGACTAAATATCTAACTAAAAACAAAAGTGTATCTTTCTTTGATAAATATAATAGATACATTATTGCAAGCAAATCTTTAAATAGATTAACATTAGGAACTAAAAATCACATATAAACATTTATCATGTTAAAAAGTATATTAATATATGTCCCTTATTGTTCTTTCTTTAATCTGATTATGTGCGACTTGTTATTTAATTTTGTTCTGAATAGGAATACACTATAAATTAACTTTTTTTATACATACAGCTCTCTGCCCTTTATTTTTATTTTTTATTTGCTGGTTACGTACGTTTCGCCTTTTTTATTCAGGCATTATCAAACCTATATTTCATTAGTTTTTTACATTTGTTGATGCACGTCAAGTTTATAAAATGAAACACTTACACGAAAACAATCACAAACAACATGTAACACACAACACAACACTTAATAGGGACATTTAAATTTGATTTATAATTGAGCTGAAATTACGTGTAAAGGCGAAACGTACGTAAGCAGCAAATTAAAAAGAAAAATAAAGGACTGAGAGCTGTAAGTATACAAAAAAGTACAGTTCAGTAAGGCAATCAGAAATAAGGATAATAAAGTAATTTGTTTTTACCTTGTCTAAGAGTTCTAAAGCAATTTGTGCTTACCACAATACTATTTATACATATGCCTATATATAAATCGTAAATTTATGGTAATTTTGTACTATGTTTGACAAGTGTGAATTAAATGCGTTAAATTAACGAAATAAGAAATGATAATTTTAAGCAGAACATTTCTATTTAACATTTTATCGTTTAAACAAAAATAAATCAGATCAGGATAATTCCGCCAGTTTAACCATTCCAAGCTAAATAGCATGATGAAGGATTGTGTTACTACAAACATATTATTTTCATTACCCAGCTATTCAGAAATACTTAGCAATTAAACTTTCATAATAATAAACTTAATCGGGAAGAAAACACACGAGTTTAATCTATGAATTATAAACAACGCAACGCTGACAAAAGACGGTCGGTCGGAACTGAATCCTGGAATGAACTGAATGAATACGGAGTGGAAGGTAAAGAGACTCCCGCGTTAAAAGGATACGTGTCCGACGCACACTCAGACCTACAGCGCAACTCTGACAAAAGACAGTCAGTCGGAACTCGATCCTGGAGTGAACTGAATGAATACGGAGTGGAAGGTAAAGAGACTCCCGCGTTAAAAGGATACGTGTCCGACTCACACTCGGACCTACAACGCAACTCTGACAAAAGACAGTCAGTCGGAACTCGATCCTGGAGTGAACTGAATGAATACGGAGTGGAAGGTAAAGAGATTCCCGCGTAAAAAGGATACGTGTCCGACTCACACTCGGACCTACAACACAACTCTGACAAAAGACAGTCAGTCGAAACTCGATCCTGGAGTGAACTGAATGAATACGGAGTGGAAGGTAAAGAGATTCCCGCGTAAAAAGGATACGTGTCCGACTCACACTCGGACCTACATCTATCAGTTTCGGCGGCGGATACAGGTCCGCAGACCCGTATCCATCCGGAGCTGCCCATCTCTAGAAAGTAGTCAGAGCAAAAAAAGTAGGATCTGCTGGAAAAAATTCCGAAATTGTTGAACCTCAAATTATGAATCTACTATACCTTGTTCACCGAGAGTTTAAAGTGAAGCACCTCCCACTACAATATGTATGGGCTGGGCAGAATGTGTCACATGCGGGCCTACCGCAAGGACGAACGTGAACTTTAGGGTGGGCTATTGAAGAGAATGCTTGTTTACTAAGAACTACTGTGAATCATACGCAGAGTCGGCCGTCCCACACGTGATGTTCGTTTTCCTCATTGGCCCAAATCGCTAACGCCAGCCATTGTAAGGTGGTGCTTCACTTTAAACTCTCGGTGAACAAGGTATAGTAAACATTCATGAGAAATCACTGCATCAAGGGCAGATTAATTTGATGGACATCAGACAAAGTATAATTTTGTATTCAATGCATTTTTCAATATTTTTTAAATCTCCATTTTTTGTGAAATTTTGATATATGACAAGTTATATTATAAATAGAGGTGATCGATCCAGTTATTTTTTTGGACCGGTGACAACTTTAATGGCTTTATCTACCGTGTGAATAGATCGACTAAAAATATTGGATTGTACTTCAGTGACTTTTTACCAGTGACAACATTTTGAACGGCTAGATTTACCGTGCGTGTTGATCGACAATGCAAAATATTGTTTTGTTATAGACGCTGTTTTATTAAATGCCAGAAATTGAATATTATTCACCTACCGTAAACTTCCTAATTATAAGACCGAGCTTACAAACGTCATTCATTTTGTTAATTTGGTATTAATTATTGTAATATTCATAACTAGGCTCTATATATAAACGAAATACCACTCACTCACTCACTCACTCATCACAATTTCTCAAAAACTACCCAACGGATTGGAATGAAATTTGGTGTGTAGCTTCCTCTTTTCTAGGCCCATAAGTGTTCACTAAAAAAGGGTTTTAAAAAATTCGTAATGTTAGGGGGGTTTGGGGGGATCAAAGTTGTTAAATCACGATTTCTTCAAAACTACCGAACGGATTTGAATGACATTTGGTATGTTGCTTCCTCTAGGGCCATAGGTGCTCACTAAAAAATGGTATGAAAAATTTCGACATTTTAGGAGGGGTTTGGGGGGATCAAAGTTACTAAAATCATAATTTCAGATATTTTATTATTATGATAATAGTGATTTTATTATTTAAGATCTATATATAAAAGCCAAATACCACTCACTGACTAAACACTTAAAAATAATACATTACGTTAAAAAGACTGAAAATAACAACCACCAAGGGCAACGCCGTACGGGTCAGCTAGTATCTCATGTGGTCCAAATTCGACCATTTTTTATTGCAAAGTAACGAAATTCAACTTGTTTTTCATGTTTTAATAGCAATTTATTATAAGTATGCAAATTCGTAATTCGTACCTTGACGATAAGAGGAAAATAGTGGGAAAGGGCAAGGAGGAAGCTTGTTTTAATTAATGGTAAATTCCTTTGAAGTAAACAATTCAACTAATAAACGTTAAAATAATTTAACAAATAAATAACGATAAGTTACAATTCAATTTGAAAGAAATGTAAACCAGGTTATTTGTTTGTATAATTTAAAAAAATATACATATTTTCATTTGCACAACTTTGCACAGTTATCAAGGACCGATGACAATGCAATATTAATTTTGTTGGGTGTAATAAGGGAGCACTGATCATGGTCCCCTGAACACGTTTTCGGCAGTCATTAAAAATTGTATATACAGGGCGATTCACGACGATATGCAGGAACTTCGGGAGCTCATTCATTTTGTTCGGTGTAGTAAGTGAGCACTGATCAGGTCCCCAGACTAACTGTGACCAACCAAACAGATGCAACAATAGGATTCATAAGCGTATGTAACAAAGAAGGAAAAAAATGGGATATTAATTTTAAAATATGCCTTCAGTGTTGGTTAGTGGTTTTTATAAAAGAATAGGCTATCAAGAACAAAATAGTAGGGCCTCACGAAATCAATTTAGAAAAAATCAAAATGGCTGTAACTAAAATTGTTTTAAATACTCCCAAATATCGTTGTGTGGCATATCGTTTGAAAGCTTATTTAATTCTGAATTCAAAAAGAAGAATAATAAATATTTAAAAAAAAATATTACTGCAAAGTGGGGCAAAATCGGAAAACACAATTTTGTTGTTTTTGGCCGCCATTTTGAATCGGTTAAGGAAATGGATGTGCAAATATCACCGTTGGTTTTCTCTTGAAATTCTACATCGAAATGATGTATCACATGACCACCTGCCCATTTAAAAAAATTAAGTTCATTCCAAGATGGCGGACAAAAATTTTAAACTCGCCAAAAAGCAGTTCTTTTATGGTTGTGAATAACTGCTTTTATTTCTATCGCATAAGTCTCGAACATTTTGAGATATTAATCCGTACCCAGACTTTTTTGACACCTTGTATATTTCGTACACGGAGGCTGCTATTCAGCGAATTCGTGAATATATCAATTTCTCAAATATTTCATTGAAACCTTAAAACATATAAACTACAACGGGCAGAGCCGTTGTAAAAGCTTGAAAAAGCGAAATTTGTAAATTATTATAGAATTCGACTTTTTCAATGCCGGGTATCGGTTTCTGAACGTGTGTATTGCAAAGTAAAACAAGTTCAAGCGAGATAGCGCTTGTACACCAGTATGACTCGGACAAGTTGGTAAAGGAAAACTAACTTGGCCTCAAATGACTGATTTTTAAGAGAATACGGGAATCCAGGAATTTATGTCTTTGTGTTTTTCAAGGTTTGTTGGATTGCGCTAAACACGTAGGTAATGGCCATGCGGAACGCAAATCTTAAATAGTACCAAAGTAAATAGGGTTTACAATATTGGTTGTTAGAGACAGTAACGAATTTCGATAAATAAAAACGTTAGCTAAAGTGACGAAGTTCACACACCCAAAAAATTGATAAAAAAGTAAATTCAAAGTTTTGAATGTAAAAGAAATGTTAAAACAAAAAATGTTCTATAATAAAAAATAATAAAATGTTCAAAATAATTTATATTAAAAAGGTGACAGAATTCACGCTTTTAAGAGGTTTTAAAGTAAAGATAAAGGGTTTTTTTAGGAGTAAAGATAGAAACAGACAGGTTTATAATAGAAATGTAATGGTAGGTTACCAGTATTTTAAATAAATTTCGTGTAATTAAATTAAAACAAAACCAGTTAGTTATCGTTGGAATAGGCTATTTCCCAAGAAGAAAAAAAAGTGAAAAATCGGCGGCAAAAAAAAAACAGCGAAAAATACCGTAAAGTAAACAATACAGCAATGTGAGAACGTAAACAAAAAGGAAAAGTGAAAAGACAAAAGTGGAATCGCGGAAAAGCGAAAAACGTGCCGTGCGCGTGAACGAAACGTTCGAGAACGTGCCGAAAGCGTGTCGCGTGTGGAAGAAGAAAAAACCATCAAGTGGGAAATACAGTAACACCTAAGGAAGCTGTGAAAGAAAAAAAGGAGAACAATAGAGAAAATTATTTAAAGGAGAAGTTATATATATACAACTAGTCAATAACTATCAAGCAATATTTTTCTAACATAATAGGTTGTGGGTTAAAATACGTCCAGTGTCGCACTTCATAATACAATATACACTCTGAGCACGTGTAGTTCTTATATAATTTACACTAAATCATTTGGTTTCGCTCTTTTCAACCTCCGCACTAGTGGTACGTTGCTGAACAAATGTGCTACCTCGACATTCTGATGGCCATGGAGTCTGCTTCAATGTTTTCAAGCAAACCTTTGTAAATCTTCAGCTACTAATGGCACCTTCATTGCGGACATACCATGGTGCTCTAACAATACTGCGAGCACTTCGTTTTGTAATGTCTGTATTACTTGGATGTTACTTTTTTTTCGCGCATCCCCACAATTGAATGCCATATGTCACGGGTTTCAATACTTGCTTATACAGCAGCAGTTTATTATGCACGGTCAATTCGGAGTTCCTTCCAAGAAGCCAGTGCATTTGTCTGTACTTCAGTCCAAGATGTTCACGTTTATTTTTCACAAATGCCTTCCGAGGAAGTTTTGCAACCAGGGTCATCCCTAGGTACTTTGCCTCATTAGCATGTGGAACAATTTATTGAATAATTATCACTGGTTGATACACATAGTGCTTATTCGTAAAGTTGACATGATTAGACGAATGCGCTTAGTGCGCCATTTCCTGGTCCAGAGGCTGACATTATTCACAGCTGATTGTAATTTGTCAGTAGCTTTTTGTATGTCATGTCCAATAGCAAGTAGAGCAGTGTCGTCAGCAAATGTATCTGTCAAAATCCCATCATTTTTTGAGAATATCACTAGTGTATAGCAAATAGAGAATGAGCCCGAGGACGCTACCCTGAGGGACTCCAGCAGCAATACTTCTTAATTCAGAGTAGTTTTCACCATGTTTTACTCTGAAATATCGATCGGATATATAAGATAGAAAAGTGCTCCGCGAGCTAAGAAGTAGAGGGGATACGTTACACTGTCAGATGGGAGAAGTGGAAGACAGCGGAAACTAATTGTTTTAATGAGAAAAAATATAAATAAATAGAAGATTAATAAAAATAATTAAAAAATTAACTAGCAAAAAAAGTTTTCTTAAAAAAGGCGAGAAACGCATAAATTAAAATCTGGTACATTCCAAGAGAAGGGGTGTACTAGGAGTGACGTCAAAACGGGTATAAAGGGTAAAACTCGGTCCAGCGATCATAACTTACCATTTTGCGATGTCTATATGACGTATAGATTAATTACGATTTTAATTGTTAAGTACTATGCCAAACAGTTCTTAGTAGTTTGAAATAGCATATAGGATTTTTTACTACGTAAAACATAAATTAATTCATCTTTAGAAGATACATGTGTAAAGTATCTACTTCGCAGCATCAAGGATACAGCCAATTCAAATGAGTTAGCGCACAGTTAAGTTATATTTGGTAACTTGGAATAAATAGGCTCTTCTTCAGGACATGAGCGACTAACGTCAAGAACCCTACAAGAACCCGCAACTCAGGACAAAGGATCAACTTTAATTCTACCAGATTATTCAAGATTCAATCTACCAGTTCATCTGTAAATTTTGCTCACCAGACAACACCTATACGCGGACATCACGACTACAGAAGCCAGCAACTTGCAGTTCACCCTCAGCGGATTTCAACGAAAAAAGCGCAGTGCGAGCGACATACCGCGGACACCTAACTTCCAGGAACACCCAATACACCAAAAGTCGGCGGACGGTGCTAGCTTCAGAAATAAGGTCTGTGATAACGAATACGCGTTATTCCCCGTAAAATAATTTGCCTGAGTAAATTCAATTAAATTTATTAAAAGCACTGGTTTGGATAGATTAGATTTGATTCTGGTAAAATTATAAATAAATTGAAAATTAAATAAATAAAATTCAGTAAATATAAGTTCAAGATCATAATAATAAAAATACATTAAATAAATAATTAAATACCATTTTAATAACTGGTAAAGTTAATTGATAAAAGAAATTATTAATTAAAATTTGTTCTGTCTGCCAAGTCGGATAGGTAAATTAATTCTATATTGAAATATAAATTGTATATAATTTGTGTGTTAATACAAATATTCTTAAAGAAGAGATAATTATTTTTATTTTGCAAGTTTTGATTTTACTTTCTCACTATACTATAGTACAGAGAAAGTATAGTGATCGCAAAAAAATCGATGTTGAGATTTTTGTGGAAATATCCGTTTTGGGACTCCCTAAGTACAAAAAAAGTGGTTTTTACTAAATGTCTGTCTGTATGTATGTATGTATGTCTGTATGTATACAAAGCTAAAGCAAAAACTATTCGATCGATTTCAAACAAATTTTCACCAGACATGTCAAGTAGGCCTGTATAGATGCACGAAAAACGGCTTTGAAAAATGTTGAAAATAACCCCCTTTTTGGCAAAAAAAAAACCCAAAAAAACAGTTATTATTTTTTTATAAAAAACGGCTTTAACGATTTTGATCAAATTTGGCTTATTTGTAGCCTTTGATGTACCCTACCATATGCAAAAAAAACGCATCTTTCTAATCATTCTCGTTTAACTAATAATAATAATAACTGATTTTTGGGGTTTTTGGCCATAAAGGAGGTTGTTTTTCAAAAATGTGCAAAACCTTTTTTCGTGCATCTATACAGGCCTAATTGACGTGTTTAGTGCAAATTTGTTCGAAATCAATCGAATAGTTTTCGCTCTAGAAAATAATAATAATATTTATTAGTTGGTCTCCTACTTTAATAAATCACCTCTCCTACCCCTCCTACAATTATGAAGTCACAGTGAATCTGTTTCATAATTTTAATATGTTTGTGAGAAAGTATGTGCCAGTTCCTGGTACCGTTTATTTTAAATAAATTAATTATTGATTTTCTTACAACTAACTTGAGAGTTATCTAATTGTGTCTAGCTGTAGTAATATTCGAAGCACAAGTAAGTCAAGTTATAAAGTCTGTTCCAGCGTTCTCGCTACTCGGATATCAAAAATATTAGCTAAGCAAATTTAAAAGTAAATTTAATTATTGTTACTGGAAGTTCTTTAAGAGATTTTTGTCAAAATATTTATAAAGATAAATATTAGACACCCGGTTGCATTTCGTTGGCTGTACAAAGTGATCGCCTAAACCTTCCAGTAGGTGATGTAACTTAATCTTCAACGATTACAGTGCGAGTAGTGTTACCAAAAAATGGTACACTAGAGTCGTTTTAAATTCAAATCCCAAAAAGGGGAAAAGAATCGGTGTTACTGAAAAAGGGGACACTTAAGTGATCGTTGTAAAACTTAAAATTCGATCAATTCACGTCAGCCATCCAACTTCGTACTTGATTGCGTACTAGTACTTGATTTAATATTCACAATACTAGATTACAAAATCTCACAACTGTTACATTAGTCCGTGTAAGTGATACATGAACCAAAACTGGAGCAACTCTGCAGCCATAGGGTATGTCAGGCGTCAGTGTCATATTTGCGTTACATTGTCGACAACAATGCTTGATGTCATACGACACTCCATTGTTGTCATAGGAAAGCAACAATCGATCAAAAATATATCTTCGTGGAAAGGTAATTACTGTAACTCTATATAGTAGAACATTTTGACGTACCGACAACGCATTTACATTCTAAACGAGCTACGACGAACTATGCACGCTCACAGTAGGATCACTAAATACTGTGGTAAAAAGGTGGAAAATAATCTAAAGACAAAAAAACAGGCAACTAATGTCGCGAGCACGGAATAAGGAGGGTGAGAATTTTTGCGCTGTTGCTAGATATGGGACTGGCAAAGCGAGGTGCGGTCGAAAATCGCTCGCTCAGCGGCACGATCTGGCAACACTGAGCATCCAGTTATCGCCACTGTTTATTCATCTACGTTTCTTAGTTTGCAAGAACGCAAACATTCTCACCCGCCTTATTCAGTGCTCGCGATATTAGTCATATCTTGTCAGCTTTAAAGAGAGTTAACTACTGTTTGCTTTACTTCCACCGTCGTACCGCAAAAGTCTTTGAATGCGTTTCGGTCTGTACGCAAGTCGTCAAGGATTGAGAGCACATTAAAACTTATATAATTTTGTCGAATTATTTTTGTTTGGTTCCATAAAACATAGCTTAAATTTTGTATTATTTAATAAAAAACCAAACAGAAAATGTATAGTAAATTCTACAAAAATTTTAGAGCGTTGCCGACCACGTTTTCGCCAGCTATGACACTGACAAGACAGATAAACATAAACTAAGGAAAGTACAGAAAGCAGGCGTATAAATATTAAAACAGAGAAAATTTACTTGGCTAACAAACAAAAGTAAAATGAAAGGGTGAGGATGGGCGTGGGAGACCTATGGTCA
>JAGFPH010015884.1:0-15045 GCA_018207615.1 Philaenus spumarius
AAAATTCGGCTATAGTAATGCGGCAGTGCTGCTTACGGGTTTTTTTTTATATATAACTTACTAATCCAGGTAATTAGATTATAAATCTGCATTTATTTTACCTAGTTTACACATATTTTGTATTTTTATTTTCAGTTACTGCTGTTATTACCTATCTTTACCAAGCCAAAAATCAGTAACTGCTCTGTTACGTCTTTTTGCCTTAGTAAAAAAGCATGAAATAGGTAAGATATTAAAGCAAAATGCTGTAACTACTGTTTTAATAGGATAAAATTGGATAGAATCAGGGTTGCTAGATAATAATCAAGGATCATTTTTATTTAAACAATTAATTAGGTATTCATTATTGTGATTCCTACTTCCTGGACCATTATTGTAAAATTTTTTTTTTTAATTAATTTACCAACCTTCAAATGGTCCTGTTGATTTCCCCTCTACTGCTGCTGGGTCTGACTAGTTTCGACACAACTCTGTCATAGTCGAAGACGAATATTTAAAACGTTGAACACATTACACAAATCACTACACAACACATAAAGTACACGCACATAATGTTCACCATTAAAGGGTCGTTAAATAATTAAAATGGGACATAGCTTTCCACACAAGTACTTGCGGGTGGTCTCGAACGCGAACTGGACTGGAAAGGAACAGATAGCCCGTCATTGCACTGTGGGGTTGGTTGCATAACTTGCCGGTGTATGAAGGATCTGGTTCTTTCCAGTGGTCAGAATTGTGGAGTTTTGTGGGTTCCAAATTTCTCACATTATTCGTGCACTAATTTCGTAAACGATATATTAATTTATGATGCTGTTGTGGGGTTTTCAGGTGATCGTTTCTCATTATTACACTTATTGGGTACACTTAAATTTTGTAAATAAGCAGGACGTGAAAATCTGTGTTTACATTTAAGGCAAATGAAGACCATTTTAAGTAAATCTCATTGATGGCATATAACGGAACGAACCAAATCTTTTAAAACACTCTCTTCAACACCAAAACAAAGAGAAATGTAAAAGTAACAGGTTTCCACATCAAAACAAATGAGCTGGTAATGAAGAAGAACAATGTTTATCAACATTGAATAGTAAATAATTGGTTCCTTTTATTTAAAATACTATATGTTTTAACAATAAACAAAATCTACTCTCACTCTCTTTTATTTAACTAAGCTCGATATTAACACAAAGTGCAGAATCTTGAGTAAAATTACTAAGTCAAAAAGCAGTAACTGACATGTGCATAGACAGAAAGCAGTAACTACAGTGTAGATACTGCTTTCTTGCTTAGTGCACGTTAGTTGCTGCCTTTTGCCTATGTAATTGATGAATATTGGTGTAGATACTGCAACATGATACCTCTGTATCTCTTAAACGGTTAAAGATACGACTTTTTGGGTTGGTTTTTTGAATTCCTCAGGGTCAAAAACATAGGAATACATGTATAACTCAAAATGTGAAAATTTGTCAGTTACTGCCTTCTGGCTTACCAGGGCAGAGTTTGGGTCATGAAGCCATCAGAGCAAATAACATTTCTATTAAGAAGAATATCAATGGAATGCAAACTAAACTCCAGCTCCCGTTGTTTTTTGTTTATCTGGCTCCTAAACGCGATAATAAAGACGTTTAAAATCAAACACATGCTCTTCTGTAAAATTAAAATCGAACCTCCTAAAAAAAAGACTGAAATTCTGCAGTGTAAAACGTGCCAGAGCTTTGGGCATACACAAAATTATTGTCACAGACAAACAAGGTGTGTAAAATGTGGTGAAGATCATCTTACTGTATCATGCACAAAATTAAAAAATACACCATGTAAATGTGTCAACTGTGGGGGAGAGCATACGGCCAACTGGAAGGGTTGTCCAGCTTACAAGGCTAGGGAATCAATGCTACAAAAATCAAAAATGTCAGTTACACAACGAGTTCAACAGAGATCCTGGGCACTGGCTGAAAGGGTTACTTCAGATAAATCGTACGCTGAAGTATCGAATATATCTTTCGATCAACCACAGATAAACAGCATTCCACCACAACTTTTTAATAAAACTACTTCTCCGACAATTCAAGATGTTTGTTATGCTATTCAAAAAATTCAAAAAATACTTAACGGCAGAACTAAGACTAACTGAGTTAGAAAAGAAAAAGGCTCTAAATACACAGTCAATCACCAGTAAGAGCAAAAAGAAGAAATGACACAGTCATCACTTCGTATCATCACTTGGATTGCCAATGGCTTGGCTTTCCGTAGTAGAGAGCTCGAAACGTTGCTCCATCAAGAAAATATAGATATTGCTCTCATTACTGAAACTCACTTTACAAATAAGACCCATGTAAAACTTATCGGATTTACAATTTACCACTCCATACACCCGAGTGGTATAACACATCTGCTGTTATCGTCAGGGCCGGATTTAGCATTTTGGCGCCCTAGGCCCAATCATTTTTTCCGCCCCCTAGTCTGGTTAAAATTACTTCCCCAAAAACCTTCACTAAAAAATTATATTAGGCCTATATGTTAATTGCTTAAACAACACTCCACGATGCAATTTTATCATTGCAAGTTTTTTTGAGTAATTTACTTGGTTCTGGGCTTAACAAAATGCCGTCTTAAAACACTTTTAGTAACATTGTGTATCAGTATCCAAGTCACTACTTAAAGTAAAAATTATTGTATTTACCTTCGTATTTCCGTCGTGTGACTTCCCTTTTATATTATTGCAACGCGTTTCGGAATCTATGTTCCTTCGTCTGGCTTCTCTGAAGATCAGGTCGTCATATATTACATTAAAAACATTTCACAAACACAAACACACATGTCATTTAACAAAAACATATATAAAGCGAGGAATCGGTGCTCACCGTTGGAAGGTTGACCAACTACTACTAGTTTTAAAAAACTACATGAACAGTATTAATAATAAAATACAATTCACTTTAGAAACAGAAAACAATAATAGAATAAATTTTTTGGACCTCACAGTAACTAGATTATCCAACACGTTTAAATTCAAAATCTACCGTAAACCTACCACAACAGACATTACCATTCATTCCAGTTCACATCATCCTACCAAACAAAAGTTAGCTGCCTATAATAGTATGGTGCATAGACTTTTATCCGTTCCACTCAGTACAGAAGATTACCAAGATGAACTTAACACCATCAAATATATAGCCTCGGCAAACGGTTACAACACAATGATTGTAGACAATATTATAAAAAAAACATAAAAACAGAAATCCACTTCGGAAGAAAACTACTACAAATAAATATATCCCAGACAAATATGGTAGAGTACTCCCTAAAATATTGAATAATGTGTTTGGAAAACTGAATGTCACATTGGCCTATAAAACAGAGAATAGTATTAAAAGAATATTGCAACCCAGAATAATGACACCTCTCGAAGATAAGACCGGCATCTACAGGATTAATTGTAACGATTGTGAACAATATTACATAGGACAAACGGGAAGACCTTTTATACAACGATACAAGGAACACCTGCCAAAAAGGACACTCCACATAAAATCAAATTTTGCCCGTCACATAATGGACAATGACCACACGTATTCGAGTTTTGATAAAAATTTTAAACCTTTAATTGTATGCAATAAAGGCACATACATGGACGCCGCTGAGGAATACGAAATATACAAGGCATTTAAATTAAAAGATGAACTATTAAATGACCAGCTGAACTTCAAATCCAATAGGCTTTATGATACTGCGATAAGCGTTGACAATAAGATTACTTGAATCAACAGTTCAGTAGTTGGTCAACCTTCCAACGGTGCGCACCGATTCCTCGCTTTATATATGTTTTTGTTAAATGACATGTGTGTTTGTGTTTGTGAAATGTTTTTAATGTAATATATGACGACCTGATCTTCAGAGAAGCCAGACGATGGAACATAGATTCCGAAACGCGTTGCAATAATATAAAAGGGAAGTCACACGACGGAAATACGAAGGTAAATATAATAATTTTTACTTTTAGTAATTTTATGTATTAAATAGTGAGCTCACGTTTGTTGTGCGTACGATGAGTACCGCTCGAAGACATTCCTACAGCCAGTTCTCCCGTGTTTGAGATCAATGTTGTAACGAAGTTGATGTGTAATGTTGAAAAATAGTTTAACTTTACCAAAAATTATTTGTTCCAATGAACTTCAAAATCAGAATGATTTTTTTGTAATAAATTAAGAAAAAAAAAATGTTAAGTTATGGCTATTTATTTTTATTTCTAGATATTTTCTTTTCTCTCGGCCGTGCGCTCCCTGGGAGCTTGCGCCCATAGGCCCGGGCCTACCGGGTTTATTGGGAAATCCGGCTCTGGTTATCGATAAAAACAATGTAAAGCATTTTCAGAGAGAAGAAGTTCAAGAACATTTCTTTCAGGGATCTGTGATCACAGTAGAACAAAATAATAGGAATGTTGTGATTGCATCAGTTTATTGCCCTCCTAGACACACTATCAAAAGAGAACAATTTAATGATTTATTTGAAAAATTGGGTCCACGTTTTGTAATAGGTAGAGATTTTAATGCCAAGCATACAGCTTGGGGATCCCGTCTTATCACAGATAAAGGTAGGGACCTACTGCAAGCCATAAACTTTAACTCTTGTGAGTACCACTCTGCTGGAAGACCAACTTATTGGCCTTCAGATAAAAACAAAATACCGGATGTCATAGACTTTTTCATTACTAAAGGAGTATCTTCAAATTATGTTGAAGTTAAGGATATCGTGGATCTTTCGTCGGATCACATACAGATTCTGATGACGCTTAGCACGACAGTTATTCGCAGGAAGAAAAGAGGCTCGCTTACTGACAAATTTACACACTGGGATTGATTTAAAAGTGTGCTAGACCAGCTAATTAACCTTAGAGTAAGACTTAAAACGATCAAAGACCTTAATGATCAAGCAAAAAACTTTATTGAAATAGTATCCAAGGCAGCAACTATCTCAACTCCAGCTGACAGAAACACAGAAAATCACAAAATATGTAGTCCAGTAAAAATTATAGAAATGATCAAAGAAAGAAGGAAGGCACAGCGTATCTGGCATCATTCAAGGCTTACTGAAGACAAGAACAAATTTAATCGTATCAGCAACCAGTTGAATCGATTGATTAAGGATATTAAGAAGAAGAGTTTTGATTTGGAGAATTTAGCAGAGGATGCAGAATCGGACTACTCCTTGTGGAAAGCAACTAGTAAATTTAAGATTCCTGTAAAGAGAATTCCTCCAATCAAAGATGAGTCGGGCAACTGGATGTGTGGTGATAATGAAAAAGCCGAGCTGTTTTCGCGGCATCTATATAATTTGTTTCTACTTCACAGCATCGCTTCTAGTGTCACATTGTCAAAGTCTTATGGAGATTATTCTTGTATTAAGCCAGTAACTCCCCTAGAAGTTGCTTAAGAAATTGATAAATTCATCAACGCAAGAAAAGCGGCAGGAGTTGACAGAATCTCATCGAGAGTTCTTAAGGAATTGTCGTGGAAGGGTGTTGTAATTCTCACGTACATATTTAATGCTTGTTTCCGTCTCGAGCATGTACCGAAGTGTTTCAAAATTGCGCAAATCATCATGCTGCACAAACCAGACAAACCTACTGAAAATGTGACATCATACAGACCGATTTCACTCCTTTCCGCGATATCTAAACTGTGGGAGAAATTGTTTCTTAAGCGACTTAAGCCCTTAACGAGAATACCGGATCATTAGTTCGGGTTCCGCTGTGGAAATTCCACAATAGACCAATTGCACAGAGTAACTGCTGTAATAGAAAAGGCTTTTGAAGATAAAAAATATTGTTGTGCTGCTTTTCTTGATGCTGCACAAGCTTTTGACAAGGTGTGGTATGAAGGCCTTGCTATTAAGCTTAGTGGATTTTTACCAGGTAATTACTGTAGACTGTTGGAATCATACCTTCTATCCGATACAGGCTGGAGTGCCTCAGGGCAGTGTTCTCGGACCCATCTTGTATTTGTTATACACATCAGATATTTCTACCACTAATAATGCAACTGTTGCTACATTTGCGGATGACACAGCAATATTAACCACTGGTAAAACTCAAGCTCAGGCAACTGACCATCTTCAAAGATGTTTTGACCGGGTAGAGGAATGGACCTGTGACTGGAAAATCAAACTCAATGAAAAAAATTCAACACATTACTTTTGCTTTGCGACAAGTAGATACTAGGCACTGTATTTATATAAATAGCAAGCTAATGCCGCAACATGATTCGGTTAAATATTTAGGAATGTATTTTGATAAACGCATTACATGGAAACTCCACGTGAATAAAAAAGTAGAAAGGATTCGCCTTAAAATACTTCAAATGTACTGGCTAATTGGCTGGAAATCACAATTGGACCTTTATAATAAGCGACTACTTTATTTAACAATAATCAGACCACTTAGGACATACGGAGTAGAACTAACTGTGGGGATGAACAAAAAAATCTAATCGACTTAGTACAAAGAAGCCAAAATAGTATAATTCGTGCAATGGCCAACGCAAGATGGTATCAGCGTAATGAAGACCTATATTCGGACTTAAATCTGAAATCAGTAGATGACGTTATAACGGATTGTGCAAATAGACATGAGAAGAGACTCCTTATTCATGTTAACGTGGAAGCTTTACGCTACTGGACACGGAACTGTGTATAAGAAGACTTTGCCGGCTGAAGCCACAGGATCTACCTCATTATTGAATTTTTAGATACCTAGTAAGGTTTACGTAGCTAGAACCTAGATTGTGATTTAGGCTTCAATACACGTGTCTCGCTTTCTTGTATATGTATTACTTATTTAAGCAGTAGCTTAAGATTGTAATATTCTAGTATGTCAATAATAATTAAAAAAAAAATATATTACAACGGACAAAACTCGTTGTAGGTCTTGAGTTTAAATTTATAATTAATTTTGTAAGTTTGAATAATGTGGACTTGCCGCGGGTTGAAGCTGAATGTAGGTCACGACAATCATGTTAACACGGGTGGTCCGTTATCGGGCTGAATTAAACTTTTGGACCCTGCCTGTTAGTAATGGAAAGGAAACTTGTAAAAATAACTTAAAGATTCTTTCGGGAAGCCAAAATCCAGGATTTAAATAAAAAATAAAAATCTTAAGGAAATGCATTACGCTAACCGTGGGTGTATTTACTGCAAGATTAGATAATAAAAAATCACTAAGTTACGTAAGATACGAGCTGTCAAAGTATGGGAAAAATTTCAAAATTCCTCTAAATTGAAAAGGAAAAGGTTTTTTAGGCTTTTCTTAAAGAGGCCTAAAATAAAGGTGAAATAAGGTTTAGCGAAATTTTGTCAAATAAAAAAGTTAATGGTAATTCACAAAGTTCAAAGGATAAAAAAGTAGGTTAAAATTAAAGTTTTTTAAATTCTAACCAAAACAAGTTTTAGTATTGATAAACGTAATTTATAATATAAAAGAAAAACTAGAAAATTTATGAAAGGAAAAAAGGTGATAGAATTTGCACCTTTACAGCTAAATGAAAAATTAAACTTAAATTTTTAACAACCCAAAATGGTAAATAGTATGTAAGTAACATAGTTATGTAAAAATAATCCAGTATTTGAAATATGTTTCGGGAGTAAAGTAAAAACCCCAGTTAGTAAAAAACCGTTAAAGTCCCTAACCTCACAGCAAGATAACCAGAAGCAGAAATGAAATGAAAATCCGGCTAGTTAACAAGAACCAATGGATAATAAGAAGTGTAGAACGAAAAACTGAAAGAAACGGAAAATTAAGACTTTTCCGGGAAAAATCGCCGCGGAAAAACGCGCGCGGGTCGTGTACGCGAACCAAGAGTCGTATGAACGTCACTCGAGTTCGAGGGGAAAGACAACAACGAGCTGAATCAAATGATATCACTCTCAGGAAAATCGGGAAAACCCTGGAAAAGTTACAGCGAAAAGGATTTTGCATAGCATAAACTGCGGAAAGCGAGATAAGAACTTGAAGCAGCAGAAGGACGGGTCGAAGATGAACGGCTGGAGGGGGAGCAAGGCTACCATCATACGAAAGTGGGCGTACTCCAAAAACAAAAGAAAACTTACTTAAAACAATAAAAAATACTTAATAAGGTAAAAATATTATTAAAACAATAGTTAAATCAAGTGGAAAAATAATGAAAAAATTAAAATAAAATTCAGGATGAAAAATTACATAGACCAGAAGTTTAAATTTGTCGAAAAAACAAATTTTAAAGCATTGTAGTAATACAGTGTTAGAAGGCTCAAGTTGGCAATGAAATAGTGCCGAAAAACCTTATATAAACGATTGCTCGGGGAAACTCGAGATGATTATTATTTTTACGATGTAAGTAGACGCATCGAGAGCGGTTACTGGTTTTTACAAAATACTTTAGCATACTAGAAGCTAAGTATTTTCTTCGTTAACCTTTATAAATTTTATAACAAGTAAGAAGATACGTCATTGCGGTTTTCACCTGGGATGCAGCAATAGACACAGCCTTAACTCTACAAGAACTTCAGTGGCAACTTAGCCTATACAAAGTTGGCCTAACTTGGAATTTTATGGAGGAAGAACATAGCCTGCAAGACAGCTGATACATGGAGTGATTCGTATATCTTCCAGACAGGACTCCAGGACACCACCAGGCGACCACTAGGACATGCAACTGTAGCTTCGAGGGAATAACCGAACCGGGATTGCAGACACGGCAGTACCACATCCATCTTTAAGAAGCCATCCATCATCCATCCAGACAACCCTACAGGACTTCACCTTCACCAACGAGACAACTTTATCAGCAAGCAGAACATCTGTAGCTTACCATCACTATACAGCGTTCGCGGACTTCACAACAAACGTCGCGACGCCTGGACAAGTGTGAAAAGGTCGGTAGAAGCGTAAAATACGTTAGTCCCTATTAAAATTGTCTGAATTAAATTCAAGTAAATTTATTTTAAATACTGGGTTACTTAGGATGTTAGATTAAGAAATATTTGTAATTAATTATAAAAGTAAATTCGTTAAATCGTAAATTCAAATTAAAGATTTCATTAAATTATTAATTAAATTCAATTGAGTATAAAAATATTAAAATAAAATATAAGTAGGTAAAAGATTAGTTCTGCCTTATAGCTTAAGAAAATTATTATTCTAATTGAAAAGAAATTTATTATTTGGTTTTATTGGAAAAAGATTAAATCCAAAAGTTCTGTTTTATGTTTAAAATTTGAAAAAGGAAATTATTAAAATTTTATTTTGCTTTATAAAAAAGTTATTATTTACAAAAAATACCTAGTATTCAAATATCCCAATAGTTTATGAATTATAGATTAAGAATTGATACAGTGAAATTTCATAAAATAATTGCAAGCACAAGTAAGCTATTTACAAGGTTAGTTTCAGTGTACTCACTCTTCAGAGGTTTACAAAAAGTGATATTATTAACTTGTGTTCTAACTGAGCTAATTTCAAAAATAAATTACTGGAAGTATAAAGTAAATTTTTTTGTCAGAATAGTCAGCAAACTGAGTATTCGACACATAGTTATTTCACCTAGGCCAAACAAAGTGAGATTGCCTATAAGACTTCCAGTAGGTGGAAATAACTTATTCTCCAACGAAGAATCTTCTAAAAAGAGGATCCGTTGTAATATATATAGGAATTCATTGTTTTAGAGTGAGAATAGTAATATCTTCTGCTTGATATTGAAGAAGTGTATTTTCCTTAGGGTAAACAGAAAACAATTTTTCAAAAAAAAAAATCCGAAGTAAGATCTCAATTTATTTGTAATACAAACAATAAAGTTGTTAAGATTTTTAGAACAGCAATAAAATATTACATACATAATGGATTAATTGAACAGGCAGTTCTTGTTCTCTTTAATGTGTTAATAATATCTGTAGAAATATGTGTTATTGCTAAGTTGAAGGTAAGGGAGAGAGGAGTGATAAATGCTATAATCACCAATACACCCTATCGTGCTGTTAAAGCTCTGAACTTAGTAGGTGCAAAACATTCCAAAGTACAGAAAAATATTTACTATTGTGAAAGTAATAAAAATGAATTTAGTTTACGTGAAAAACGAATGGAGGGGAAAACAATTAGCTCTTATTAATAATGCTTCAGTAGTTTAGTAGTAGGTGATCACAGAAAAGTATGGGATGCTTTAAGAAGCGTGTTGGGTAGGAAGTTCAGTATGATAAATACTATTTTGGAAGCAGAATGAATGAATATTTATTTAAGTTATTAAGAGGAAAGGGTTGTTATTACAAATGGAAACTATGGGTTGGGGTGTTAGAGTGCGTCCACCAGCATTTTATGTCCCACAGAGGGAAGTGGCAACTGCGTGTAAGAAATACAAATAAAAAAAGGCAGCTGACATATAGAGAGGATTCTTATCTTCTGATAGTAATATAGAAATTTTATATTTATTTGTGTCTAGTTTCAGTAAAAGTGGATTCCCTAGAGTTTGGAACAAAGGTTTGTTGGTACCAATTTATAAAAATATAGGAAGTGAAATTAAGCTGGAGAATGATAGAGGAATGAATATAACATCAAGCGTAATCAAAATATTTTCAAATAATTCGTCTAGAATTACAGTGGACGGAAAGGTATTGATATATCAGGCGAGGCTTAGGGGAGGGGATTAGGACATTCCATAATGTCCTAGTGCTAAAAGGTCATGTAAATAAACGATTGCAGAAAAGAGGAAAACTATATGTAGCATTCATTGATTTTGAAAAGGTTTCGAAAAGGTTCATAAATTAAAGAGGACTTTTTTAGCATAATACATGAAAACTTTACTTATAATATTAGAAAGAGATACTACAACCAACACATTCGAGACTAAGGTAGAGGTGATTCTGAGGTGTACAATATCATTGATTTAGTTTTTATTATTTATCGCAGAACTAGTGGATGAAATCCTTAGGGTCAATACTCAGACCTTTCATAAAAAGAACCGAAATACCATGTTAACAATATAGTCGTATTTAGAGAGAAGCCATGAAAGCTAACCGGGAATAGTGGTGTCACGAAAGGCAGGAACTGAAAAATGTAATTATATTAAATATTTGGGTGTTAGTTGACATTTTATATTTCTGCTTGGAATCACCATTTGACGATTGCTAAGGGCAAAGTGATAGCTGCATTGGTAGCTCTAAGAAAAATGACTTAACAAAGCACCAATTTTATATCATTGGCATTACTAGAAGTTAAATATGTATATTTGTACGGTGGAGAGATATGGGAATGCAAAAAAAAAACTTTGCAGGTATAAAAGTGGTCCGAATGATTTTTTATGTATATATATTTTTGAATATTCTTGAAATAAGTACGGCGAAGAAACGGAAAGTGTAGGACGTTACAGCAACTATGCTCCCAATACTAAAACGACAAAAATATCGACTGTTTAGGAAAATTATAAAATAATTTGGGGAAGGGGTAGAGGTAGAGGAAAATAAAATCGGTCAGGGGTAAAGGGCGAGTAATATACAAGTTATAACATTTTAAAAAGTACATAAAATGTTGTGTGATATAGAAATGTAACGTCTAACTTCAGAAATAAGAGATAAAATAACTCTAAAAAACTTAAACATTATTGGCGTACTTGGAATGAAATATGTTGGTATGAAAAAGTAGGAAAGAAAGAGCATTGTGTAGTTGGAGAAATTGTGCGTGAAGACTGAGGGGCTTACTTGTACGTGGACATCGACGCGAAGGTACTATTTGTGCTTAAGGTACTATTGTGTGGGTAAAGTATCTTATTAAATTGCTGTAAAATATTGAGAGGGGAAATTTATTTTAAATTATGTGGAACTGGGTTACCTGACACAAAAAACTGTTATAATATTGTATTAAGAAATTTAAAACAATTAATTAGGGATATTGAATTATTTCTGACCCTGGCTAAGAATAAATGGTAAACGCTTCTATAGTATGCTAAATGCATTTGGTTGTGTTAAAAGATATGATTGTGGGTTATGAAAGATGTAAAGAGATTTAGGGATGTGACACTGAAACAATATTACCGTCTGTTAAAGCGGAATGTTCTTTGAAAATATTGAATAAGTACAGTTATTGTTAGAGATTGATTCATTCTATTTCTTGGTGTTAATCACAATATTTAAGCTCCTTAAAAATATTTTATTTTTATTGTTGATTAATATGAGTAAAGTATTGTTATTCATTGATTGTTATGGTATATAATTTAGTGTTACTTCAAAAGTGTATAATTAATGTGTATATTAATTTACAATAATATTGATCTATTAGATGAAATTATTTATATGATAGAATTAGATATCAAGTTTAGGAAGGCAGACATTATATAAGGTGTGAGTAAATACTTTTAGGACGGAAGCAGGTTTGTTTAAGCCAATGGAAAGTAAATAAAATATTAGTTGTTTATAATAATAATGAGTTAGTTTGGAAAGACGAGTTCTTGTAATAGCTAAGGACTTGATATATCTCTAAACAAACAATACAATACTAAGACCTAGCTCAATCGTAGCATAGTGACGTCAAAGTTTCTACAAGATGCAGTATTGAGCGCGAGTTATTGCGCACCCAAGTAAAGATATAACATTCGCAACTCATTTTTCATGAAAGTAGTTTTATGAAGTATGCAGTACTACAGAAACTAATTTTACTTTGCACAGTTTATGTCTTGAAATAATAATAATAATATACTCAAATAATGCGATGGAATATGCGGAATAATTCCTAAACAATAACTAACTTAATTAATTTCCTCACTTAGAGCTAAAAGGTTTGCTAAAGGAGTGTTAGTTCATAAAACTGTAATTAACGTTTGAAATGATTTCAAATTTTCCTTGCAAAGTGATTCCATTTGAAGTTTTAAAATTTAATTAGTCCCATATGTAGCTACATTCCATTTGAAGTTTTAAAATTTAATTAGTCCCATATGTAGCTACATTCAGTTCTTCAAAGATATTCTTGTTCTTCACAGAACATAATAATGTTGATGCGAATGGTGTCCAGTATAAATAAAACATACTACCATATCTTATACAGATTCATAACACGAATTACATTCACTAAACCTTACTTTGATAAACCTGTACCAATTCTTGTCTAATAACCACGAGACGTTGGTGCTTGAGCACATAGCGTGTGAAATAACTCTCATGATGTAAACAAGGGATTTAAACAACACTTACACCATACCAAAACATTTGCGAAGAATAAATATTGTGTGCTGTAAGCTACACTAAATTTTTGTTTTTAAGTTACTTCTTTCCAAAATTTGCTGAATATACAATAATTTGAAATATCATAATAATTGCACTCATTCGAACTTTGTTACTATAGAGTATCACCCATTTTAAACGGAAAGAAGTTGTTAATGGAAATTAGAGTTTGGCCTAAATAACTCATTATTTTTGACGTTCGATTACTAGGCAATCTTAAACAAACGTTATGTTACAAATAAAATACGTTAAACTCGTGTCGACATACAAAATATTACAAAACTTAAAAAAATCGTTTAAATAAGTACGAACATAAGTTACTTTCGTGTCCCAATCAATTTATAGAAAAGTATATAATTACCATATTGTACTTAGATTTTCATTTCTGGGAGTAATGATTTATTTAAACAAGTAGAAATTGACGGGAAAGTGACTTTTTTTAAAACTCGAAAGCTTTATTTTGTTAGTACGTTATAGTAAGTTATACAGATTTAAATTCACGGACTCATTCGAATAACTTACTTATTTACACAGCCTACTTAGGAACGTTTTAAAGATATATTACAAAATAAAAGCTACATTCGTACAAAACTTGTTCAATTTGATAGAATTATATAATTTCATAAGCATTTTGTTAACACAAATTATAAGTTTGTTTTTACTTAAACATTTAGTATAGAATTAATTACTACACTCTACTCTTAATTGATTTCATGCTTTGAATATTTAACTAAATCCAATGGTAAATTCTAGTTTATCAAAAGAAAAACTTTTAATATTAGTACAGTATCCAATTAAAAGTTTAACGATTTCGTGACTCTATTTTTAATTTGCATATTAAATATCTGTCAGAATTCTCACTTGTGCGTTGCATTCGTTAAAACTTTTAATTGGGCATAATACTAATAAAAGCCAATCATTTTGAAATTTAGATGGGATTTAAAATAAATTATTATTTTAGGTAATGAAATGTACTGTTTATAAATTCATTTAATAAATAAAACACATGTTTATTTAGAAAGTGCATAAATTTAAACTAATAACATAAATGCTTATTATTAATTACCCCGAAAATATCTTTCGCAGAGTAGCTTATAAAAGATACAAAAAAAAAAAACATCTTATGGGGTTTTCAGTACAAAAAAACATATAAAACTATACCCCACACTGTAGTTTCAAACTTTTTAACTCAAATCGTGACCCTGAAGCGTTACGACTCTTTAATTGCCAAAATCGGTTATCCCGTACCCAAAAATATATAAAACGATACCCCACACTTTTTTTTCAAATTGGTTGCAAAAAATCGTGACAATAACGTGCTACGAATCTATAACTATCAAAATTGTCTTTTCCAAATACATATTAAATAACTACAAATACCTCCACGGTATTTTCAGAATTATCAGCCAAAGTAGTGATCCAATAGAGCTTCGAAAATATCGCTATCGACATGGGGTTTGCATGCCCAAAAACATATAAAATAATACCCCACAAAGTATTGAAAAAATGTTTACCCCAAAATCGTTGTCGCAAAGCGCTACGACCCTTTCTATGTCAAAATCGGTCTACCCGTACCCAAACACATTTCGTAGTATCTGTACTTAATTGTACATTTGCTCATTTTAGTGTACTACTAAACACAGACAGATAGATACTCACATATACACACCAATACATGTGTAACGAAGTTCTTCTCTAAAGAAGTTACGCTTTAAAATAAGTCTCTACAATAAATGGTAATAAAGAAAAAAACAAGGAATTTGTGGACATAAATTAAAGACATGTAGAAATCTACTAGAAATAAAAGTACAT
>JAGFPH010015885.1:0-19230 GCA_018207615.1 Philaenus spumarius
AAAACGGCTCTAACGAATTCAAAGAAATTTTGGATTTAGGTATAGTTCTGATTTTTAAGTACACCCATATAGTTGTATTTCGTGTAAAAACGCAATTTTTTGAGAAAATCTAATTTAAAAGTTGAAAATTTTTAACATAGGGTTTTATTATTTGCCATGTTGATTACAAAATAACAATGAAATAGTAAATAAAGCGATCAAAATAGCTGTTTATAAACAAGCCAGTTTATACTGTTTTATCAGCTGTTCATTGGATGGTTTTTAATTACTGTTAAAAAACAAGATAATTTATACTTTTTTAGCACGTTGGAATTAGAATTAATTGGGCCTGATTTAACAATTTATTTTGTCAAAAAAAAGGTGAACTTGGCAAAGAGGGATAAATTCTAATAGTCAATTTTGTAATATAGGCCTGGCTCATTTCTGAAATATAGTATAGAGGTTATGTTAATCCTGCAATAATTTTTACTATATTTAGGCCTGGTTTCAAAACTTTAGTTTACAGAAGATAGTAGAACTAGGCCTAAAATCGTAATGAAAGCCTCTTACGTTTCTAAATAATGTATTTGAGGTTATAATTAATCTTGTAATTATTGTTAATATATTTAAGCCTAGTTTCATAATTTTACAATCCTATGTACAAACGAGCCAAAGATTAACGAGATTCTTTAGCGAATTTTCCAACTGCGAACGAAGCTTCCAGGGACAGAGCCCCTAGTGAAGTTTAAACTAAAAAAAACTAACATTGCATTCGTTTTATTCTAACTTGTATTGCTGTGCTATTTCAATTCTAAAAAATTGCTAAAATTGTTTTCTGAAAGCAAATATATTCTCCCAAATAAAACAATATACTCTCCAAATAATTACTACAGTACTATACATCAGAATTTAGGTCATGATAGATAGAGATAGTACAGCACCAATAACGCTCTGATGTTTTCTGTAAACTAAAATTAGTGATTATTTTTCTCAGTACTTAATTAATTTTGATAACAAATTTTAAATTTTAAGATTTTCCTAAAGTTTTTATATTACTATTCGGTTATTGCAGTACAATATTCAATATTTACTTTAACAAAAAAAAAAACAGCTCTTCCGTAAAAAAAACAACTATTTTTCACTTTGTATTAATGTTCCACATTAATAGAAATTATTCTTGAAAATATAAATATCAAGGGGAACATTCCTAATAACTAGTTTTTAAATTAATTTTATGAGGTTGATGTTTTCATGCGGGCTACTAGCGACAGATCTCCGTTTCAATAGCATGGACATTGCCTGCCCATGCTATCAACTAAACTGTAAACGGACATTAGTCAGAACCATTTGCAGTAAAAAGCTCAATACAACACTTCAACGGGTTTGGAGTAGAGACTTTATGAACCACAACGATGAAAATCCATCAATGGACGATATAATATTATTCGTGCGTTTTTTTGCTTTATCCTATACAGCATTTAGTTGTTGGCAATTGCATTCAGACGTAAATAAAGTTTCAAGTTTAAAACCAAATATTTCATGATTGGCATCAAAGGCAAATAAAATCATCAAATAATACCTTTACCATTAATAAATGTGTGCCTAAGTGCCGAAATGTCAATACTTGGAATGTTTTGTTAATTACCAGCATTAGTTTGTAGACTGGTCTAAAAGTTAATATAGTTCTGCAAATTTAGTGTGAGGACCACGTGCCAAATTTCATCCATCTAACACGTTTCTGAGTTATCGTGTTCATGGACAGACGTATTTCAAAATACTTTCGGAATTAGGACGGTGTAAAACGACTATATAAATCAAATTTTCGAAACTGTGTTTTTTTTAACGATTACAATACTTTTTCCATGCATAATTGTATACAAAAAAAAAAACAGTACCAGTCTAATTTATTTAATTGTAAGACGTAAAATTAAATAAACTAGAACTGTTAAATGCTGAAGAAATAATAATTCCAGACAAAACTAACCCATTTATGCAATTTGGCAAAATTTTATCTCCACTGTTCCGCTCTACGACTGCAACAATAGATTAGTAATTTTTCGCAACTTGAAAGTTGCACAGACAAATACGAATATAAATTTCATCGTATTGTTCTGGAAAGTGAGAATTATTAGCATTTGAGCAGAGTAAAGAAACGAGGCCACCGAGATTATCTTTTGGCGAATCTATCTTTACAAAAGATTCTGGCAACATTCCACAATCTTTTGCTTTTGTTTGCAGCTCCAACGTTACTCGTATATCACTTTGTTTTTCTTCACCCGACATGGAATTGTAATTTATATTTGTGTGGGTGTGTTTATGTGTGTTTTACTATTATTTATTTATAGATTATATATCTTAGTTTTATGGTATACCTAGTTAAACTTTCGTAATAAATCTTCTCATGTGTTTTTAATTTACTTCAAACAGCTGATTTTATAAAGCCTAGCCTTCAATAATCCTGCATACACGGATTTTAATTCGTGCACTTAGAAAATACGAAAATTTTTTAATTCTTGAAAATCATTTTACATTTTTGACAATGTTTTGATAACAACCAATCTCAAAACTTTTTAAAACCCTTATTTGATATCAGTAAATAAAACTCCTTTAAGCAATACTACTCATGGCATTATCATAAAATATTTATTTGTTGAAGTACCACACGGTGCTTCCCAAATTCATAGTAAAGTATTTCAAATTGTTATTATTGGAGTAAATGTTACAACTATATCACTTTTACCGAATGTAAGAGGCAGGCAAACTAGTATTGTACAATTCTTTTATATATTTGTCTATATATTTTTTGTAATAATGTATCTTGTTTATTAACTTAAAAATGTAAACGTAAGTAGTTCAAATAAATTACATATTTGTGTACAATAATCAAAATCCAAATACCATAGTATATACGAAAATAGCTTGTTCTTTTTCGTTTGTCTATCTGTTAGTTTTCTCCATGAAAATTGGGTTAAAAATTGAGACGTTATATAATTGAGCTATAACTCTGCCCTCTCTGGTTATATCCATTCAAAGCCAAGCTTATTATATAAGCCAAAGCCATGCTCATACTGACTGACGAGTTGATTGCTAGAACTGACCGCAATCCGTCGGTTGGTTCTCTACTACTTCTAAATGGTTTGAGTTATTTCTATAAAACTTATCATACGTAGGCAAAAAGACTTTTGTCTGGCAAAAAGTTTTGTTTATTAAATTTTGTTTCATCAAAATCTGTTAAAGTGTTAACAGACACAAACAGGATTAATTACAGCCATTAAAAGAGAATCTTATACGATTGTACAAGCGTGAAAACACAACCCATATACTATATTGTATAAACAAATAGTTAATAATTTATGTTAATGGAATTTTAGTACGTGTCTGTGTATAGCCCAGATTGTTTTGCTATATTATATGTTTAGTTTAATAACCGTTATTTCGGTTGTAATGCAATCGTTTCCTGCTAGCTTGCCTTTGTCTATGTTACAATTCGTTTAAATATAACATTATGAAACACTTATTTCAAAACACAAGCTTGATTTTCCACACCCAAGAATTTTCTATACATTGATATGCAACAATCAAGACATCGTTGCATGCACTCCACTGACGGTTACCGCGATAAGATGATAATGCTTATTGTAAGAAACCCTAATATATATGTGCATAAGATATCGTTAACTTTCATTAAAGATGTACTTATTGAAATTATGCGCAACTTCTAAGAAAACAGTTAAGTAAAGAAGCATTTCCTCCATAGCAATGTAGTTCTCTCGAATCGGTTAAGTCAAAACTGGCGATGGATTTGCAGTCAGCATGTTTTTCGGGTTACTTAATAAATGGTTATTTTAACGTTTCAGTGTACGCAAACACCCTGGTCACTATCGTGTGTCACAAGACGAACAGAATACTCTTAAATAATTGTGTAGATAATGTTGATTTTAAAGTTGGAATTTATCATAAGAAGTTTAACTTTAATAAATCTACTATTTGGCAAGGAGTTAATCTCTTTATCTCTGAAACAGCAACAGCACAATCATTCAGTTTGTATTTTTTATTATTGTTTTGTTTAGATTTAATATTATTTCCCTCATGTATGTTCTTTGTCTTGAATGTCTCATTCGTTTCTTTTGCTTTGTCTGTTTAATTCGTTTTTGTTTCGTTTGTTCCATTAGTTTCTTTTGTTTTGTTTCTTTCTTTTAGTTATATTTGTTCTGCTTGTTTTTGTGTTTTTTTTTCGTTTGTTTTGTTTCTAACGTTCGTTTTGTTTCATTTTTTCATTAGTTTGTTTAGTTCCTTTTGATTGTTTCGTTCGTTTCATTTATTTTTCATTTAGATTGATATTTGTTTTATTTGTTCCAATCTGTTTCTTTAAATATAAATTAATAAATGGGTGATTATTCGCATTGAAATTTTGCTTTGAAATAATTCCTGCAAAATTTATAAAATAAGCATAACGTTGTATCCTCGTGTTCCCAGATACGCGGAGATGAGAGACTCAACAGAATCAGGCAGCTGGGAGGACCTGATTTAACATCAGCTGTGCAAGACGCGAGGAACCATTTCGACACAGTGCCATTGAAGGTAGAGAGTGATACCAGAGATGCAAGACAGGGTAAGCAGTAAAAAGTGGAAACTACGTTAGCAAACCTAGTATTTCTAGATTTCTATTACTAAAATGTACAGTTTGCAGAGAATGTACTTTGCTAAGAGATGAATTTTGCAAATGTTGTTTTGATTTATATGTTTCTAGTGACATACAGACTTGCAATAAATTATACATTTTATGGACTGTGTCGACAATGTGGTACACAATCAAGTATATTCGTCTCAGTACTTGAATTAGTAGTATGTAGTTTTTATGTCTGATGTGAAACGGCTCTAGAAATGTTTTCACAGAATTGCAACTTTTTCCCAGATAGTTGGACTTCACAAATTTATCTGTTAGTTAATGGCTAATTAAAACTGATACTAACTGTTAAAAAATGAAATATTTCATCCTAAGCTACATATTTAATTCCAAATCAATTTAAAATTTTCTTTCGTTTCCGCAAGTGTCGTGTGTTAGTTCACAGTTTGTAACTTGCTACCTGATCCCTTGAGTAACCTATTTCACAGATGGTACGATAACTAACTGAAAAACAGTGAAATTATATTTTTGTCGATAGATGCTTCAATAGATAAATAATAGCGCCTCACCAGTTGTTGGTAATATTTAGTCTGTTCTTTATAAGTGTAGGAATATTTTGGGAATTTTGTAGGTAATACCGCTTCTTAGTTTTGTTTGCCTAGTTTATTTAATAAAAAACTTTTTCTGAATGACTATAGAAAGGTATTTTGCCCCTTCCAACATTCAAGATGAGAAATCTGCGATATTTATAAACTTATACAACATAATCAACCGTAATTAGTTTATTTTTATTACACGATACTCTTTAATTAATTATTAAAAGGGCAGTAAATTTCTATCTGGGTAGGTTGGTAATACTATAAACGAGGGGAGTTAAAGCATTCGTTAACACAACTGACTATACTATTTGGGGTTGTTCACAGTTCTAATTTACCGTCTCATGTTCAAGGTAACAGGTCCGTCAAGGCCATTTCACAGTTATTCAAGGCTATATTTCACGGATAATGAAAAGTAGCAGTATCACTTTTCACAGATAACATGTTTCACAGTAGTATCACGTCTAAAAAGCACTTAGAGGCTGGGATTTCTTTGTTCATCATGCATGATTTGAACCCTTGATTTGGTTGTTTTTGACCATTCTCCATGAAGTTCGGTCGTCCCCTCTCTGGTAGCCTATTTGGGAGAGGGCTTCAATTCTTAGTCTGTATTTTTCAATTACATCTAGCTTACACAAATAGGCACAATTTAGAAAAATTTTAAAACCAGCATAATTAAGAAAATTTAATCAATTTAACAGAAGGGGGTCTATCGCATGCCATGCAATGACTTTGCAATAGCATACATAGGACAAACCGGACACTCTTTCAAAACCTGCTTCAAGAAACACATCCCCTCATCCAAGCTAACTGCCACCAAGACAATATAATCCAAATTTTACTTCCACTAAGTTGTTGAAAGATACTGCACAGTTGCACAGTTATAACCGCTGTTGCACGGGCTGCTGTGGGTTGGAAGAAAAGTTGAATATAAGCATAGGTCGATTTGTATATCATATTAAATTCCCTTTTTTGTGGGATATTTTGACACAAATTTCATCTTAAAAGGTTGATACGTTACAAATGACAGTTACTTAAATGTTTAAATCTCTAAGTTCCTCTAAGATCGAGTCAATAAAATTGTAGGGTACATTTTGTATCCCTCAAATTGACCTAGTTGTGTTACTAACGAACGTAGTACTGTGTTTGTGTTGTTTTTATTAAACAAACATTACGTGTAAATAACTAATGAGCTTGACTTGTGAGAAAGTAACTTAGATAAAACTCAGTTATAGTTTGGTTACTGTAGCCCGTGCATCAATGAGGATGGCGACGTTGTCGTTGAATCGCGTTTGAGGTTAGTACTCGTATTTATTGTGAGATTTTGTGTTCAGAATTTATTTTATCTAATTACGTAAAATATTGAAGTAAATAATTACTAAGAAATTGTAATAGGTCCAAGTTATTAAATTGTATTGAATTAAATGGTTATAAATACCATGAATGTCTCCACAATTTTTGGTTTTTAAATGCAACATGTTTCGCCTTTTCAATGATGGCATCTTCAGGCTGACATTTAACACAAAGCAATATACAATATACACTAACAACACATATTAGATATGGTCAAATTTTTTTTTTTTTTGTGCATTTGTACTTGTCTTATATTATAATAAAAATTTTCTTTAAGTAGTCACATGGTTGCCAGCTGGTTCTACTACTTGACTGGATTGCAATTTAGTGTCTTATCTAAATTTGTTCATGTACTAGTATCTCCATGTTGTTGGAACTTCAGATAACTAATGTACTAAATCATATTTACATTTAATATATTATTTGGTCTGTTTTTGGTGTATTTATTAATCTCAAACTGCTCTAATAAAGCGATAATTTTGCCCTTCTGTGTTTTATGCAGTATTTGTATGTGGTCTTCTATGTTTTTATAAGAAAGATTGTTGTTGATCAGGTGGTCGGCAAAAGTAGATCTGTTTGTGTTGAGATTACTTTTCAAAAAATGTTCTTTAAATCCTGTGTTAAATGTTCTCCCAGTTTGTCCTATGTAATATTATGAGCATTCAGTACAATTTACATTATATATACCCTTCTATTATTATATTTATTCTGATTCTTTAAACAAATAATGGCAGAATTATGGATGTATAAGAGGAGTTTGACATTTATAAACTCACCAAAAACAGCAATAATGAAATTTTAAATGACAAACTCAAATTAAATTCAAATGGTATACATGATTTATTAAATCAGGTATCTCAACCTCCACTACATGCAGATACTAGTACATGAACAAGTCTATATAAGACACATAATGGCAATCCAGACAAGTAATAGAACCAGTTGGCATAAAATGTGGCTACCTAAAGACATTTTTTTAATCTATATATTATATAAAAGAGAAATACCACTCACTCACTGACTCACTCATCACGATTTCTCAAAAACTACCGAACGGATTGAAATTAAATTTATTATGTAGCTTCCTCTAGGGCCATAAGTGTTCACTAAAAAAGGGTTTTAAAAATTGTAAATTTTAGGGGGTTTGGGGGGTAAAAATTACTAAATCACGATTTCTCCAAAATTACCTAACAGATTGGAATGAAATTTGGTATGTAGCTTCCTCTAGGGCCATAGGCGCTCGCTAAGAAAGGGTTTAAAAAAATTCGAAATTTTAGGGGGGATTTGAGGGGATCAAAGTTATTAAATCACGATTTCTTTAAAACTACCTAACGGATTGGAATGAAATTTGGTATGTAGCTTCCTCTAGGGCCATAGGTGCTCACTAAAAAGGGTATGAAAAATTTCGAAATTTTAGGAGGGGTTTGGGGTGATCAAACTTACTAAAATCATAATTTCTTTTATTATTATGAAAATAGTGCTTTTGTTGTGTAAGATCTATATATATAAAAGCCAAATACCACTCACTGACTGAACACTTAAAAAGAATACAATTACGTTAAAAAGACTGAAAATACCAACCACCACGGGCAACGACTACGGGTTAGCTAGTATTATAATATAAGACGTGTACAATTGTACTAAAATAATCACATTTTAACCAGTTTTATGTCGAATATGGATATGACTTGTTTTATACAAGTTTTTTCTCAAAAAAAAAATCGAATAAATACATAATATATTGTTAGGGTCTAGTGTTTTATGTTAAATATCAGCCTGAAGATGCAGCCAGTGACGGCGAAATATATGGTATTTTAAAAATCTGTATTTTTGATACCTACAAGGTATTTACAACCATATATTTATAAATAAAGCAATCCGATAGGCTACAATGAATTCTATAAAATCAATTCCTTTGTATTTAGGTTAGACAATGTACAATGATGAAATAACAAATACTTTGTTTATGGAGGGGTTTTGTTGTTATCACAGTGTTTTGTAACGGGTCAACCTTTAGTGATTAAATTTGCAGCAAAATGTTCCACAAAAAACGACTTTGATATTATATACAACAAGTCCTATGCTTACATTTAAACTCTTCTTTCTTTCTTCCAACCCCCAGCCGGCCGTCCTCCTTGGACACAGTGTGACTGCGAAGTACAATGTAATTCTCTTACCAACTTTTATTCAGGAGATATATTATCGTCTCCTGACTTCTTAGCACACCTGTACATAAATACCTAAATGCAATCCTGACCACCGACTTCACAATAAATTACAATTTAATTCATAAGTCATCTTTTATTTGATTACTTATATAGAAACCAATCCAGTATATTTCAGTGTAGTCTAAATATTTATACCCCCTCCGCAATATCGTAGGCTCCTACCTGGTAACCATATAACCCAATCAATGGACGATCGAAATGCATGGAGAACGGTCATCGACCACGCGTGTCGACCGAGTATGTATTTGTTATTACTTTCTCACTATACTATAGTATAGTGAGAAAGTATAGTGATCGCAAAAAAATCGATGTTGAGATTTTTGTGGAAACATCCGTTTTGGGACCCCCTGAGTCCAAAAAAAGTGTTTTTTAATGTCTGTCTGTATACAAAGCTAGAGAGAAAACTATTCGATCAATTTTGAACAAATTTGCACCAAACATGTCAATTAGGCCTGCACAGACGCGCGAAAAAAGGTGTTGAAAATGTTTGCAAAACAACCATCTTTTTATCCAAAACACCCCAAAAAAATCAGTTATTATTTTTTTATAAAACAACCGCTCTAACGATTTTAATGCACCCTACCAAATTATGAAAAAAACGCATCTTTCAAAAAATTCTCGTTTAGCTAAAAATATCTGACTTTGGGGAGTTTTTTGGCCGAAAAGGGGGTTGTTTTTCAAAATTGGTCAAAACCTTTTTTCGTGCGTCTCTATAGGCCTAATTGACATGTTTGGTACAAATTCGTTCAAAATCGATTGAATAGTTTCATCTTTAGTTAATAATAATCATTTTCATTACTTACTCTAATACTTAAATGTACTAGCCCCTCACCTTTTTTAATACAATTATGAAGTCAGAGTTGGGGTTACACACGGGAGTTGGCGTGCGAAGCACGTAATACATTGTGTATTGAAAATACTCCCATACGTTGGTTGGCGTACGAAGCACGTAATGCACTGTTTATTGAAAATACTCCCAATACTGGGGTTGGCCTACGAAGCACGCAATGCACTGTTTATTGAAAATACTCCCAATACTGGGTTGGCATGTAATGCACTGTGCGTCGGCCGCTTCTCATAGTGTTCAATGTCAAGCTCACATGTGCGTCCTTAGCAGTGTATCTGTTTAATAATTTAAATATATTTTTGAGAAAGTATGTGCCAGTTTCTGGTACCGTTTATTTTTTAATGTGTGCGAGTTTTCGTTTTGTATATGAGTTTATTGCATAATATTTAATGTGTAGCATTTGATGATGACTGAATAAAAAAGTCTAAACACGTCATGTAAAAGAAGAAGTAGATAGTTTAAAATAAATTAATAAAGATTGTTCGGAAGTAGGCCTACTGCAGAAAAAAGTAATTATAATTATTAACAATCCAAAAACTGTACAATGATAGATATTGCATGTATTATAGCTTAAAATTATACTATTAAAACAACTTATTCTTTAATTCATTTGAATAGATAAATGTGCTCCTATATTTGTAAATTCATTTTTGAAAAAGTATGTATTATGTTTTTCACTACAATGTATACAAATACCGAATTCTGAGTTAAACTCTGAAATATGATCATACATAAAAGTAAATAAAAGTCAGACAATGAAGTTATTATAATGCATCTTATCCCTGGTGAGTTGAATTCTGCTTCGATTTCATTCTCCAATCGTCCGGATATAGTGTAGCCATAAAAATCTCGGATAGTTAACCTATTTCTGTCCTTATTTAGATGGCTTCAGTTTACGATGCGCTCGTTGCTGTTGTCAATGTTGGAGATTGGTTTCCGTGGTCAACTTCACAAATGTATTCATGTAAAAACACTGCATAAATGGATTGATCAAACTTGGTTTTAGTTTGGCTTGTTGACATTTGTATTTACGTTTAACCACCAATGCTGTGAGTTCTTTTAATTTTTAAATAGGAAAAGAATGTTTTTTTACATATTCATTCACAAGGGAGAGCTTTAAAAACTGATGAACAGATTTTAATGGAACTTATTGAAATTGGAAAGTTATTAGTGACAATTTAAAACAAATTTTTTAACGCCACCTCTATGTTGCACAGCATAGCTTGCTAATGTAGTTCCTTGTACAAACTTTAATATTAAAAACTATTAATTATAACAATATTGATCATTGTGTCAAATATAGGTTGTACTTTTACTCCAAAGGCAATTTAAAATTGAAAAATATGATCAAATACGACAAACTTAAACTAAAAAAGAAACAAAATTTAAAAGTCACTGCAGGTTGTAAGTTCAGAAAGTTCACCAACATAAATATATTAACAAAAGTTTGATTTACTGTAACAATATTTGAAAGGGATGCACTGCTGTGACGTCAGTGCTCTGTTACAGAAAGCTACTTTTAAGGCTAGTATAGCGTGATAGCTGTTGAATATATATATTTTTAAAGTTGTATGGACTTCTAAATCTCAAAGAACACTACAATATAAATTACGTCCATTGTAACATTTTAAATGAGTAAGTGTTGATTTTACATGTATAACATAAAGTTTGGTTTTGTTTTGTTTTTAATGAAGGAAGTAGGCCTAGTCTAAAAACATTGTGTCAATATAAACAGTCATAAATTTTAAAATATTGAACGAATATGATTATTGTAAACAAATAAATTAAAATTAACTAACCTTTCTTTTAAATTAAACTTACCTTTTCCTTATAAAATCTAAAAAAGAAACAGTTAGAAACAGTAACCATTTGTGTATTAGAGAATAACCTCAAAACGAGTTCGATGGCATTTCACTATTGTAAATAATTTAAATTTATCAAAAGTGCAGACAATTAGTTTTATTACATCAAATAGCATAGTACATTGGTCAAATAAGATATCAAAGTGATTGAATTGTATAAATTAACTTACGTTTAAAAACAATGTATTGTATATAAAACGAATATTTCAAAATTAATAATATTTCAAAACAGTTTTAATGGCAAATATTATTCAGAGTTATATAAAAGTGTAAGTGATATAAATAATAGGCAAAAAAAGGACTTAACATACAAATATAATTTAAAATGCAAACTCAATGTCCAATAGGTCAAACTAGTGCCAAGTAATCAAGTGAGGCAGTTTTTGTTTAATTGTAGCCCAGATGATTTAAGAAGGGAGGTCAAGAAAGAAAAATGGTTAGAGTTTTTTTAAAAGGGTGTAGATGTACAGTTTATAAGTTTAAAAGTTATAAGATAATGTATACCAGAAAATCAAATAAATAGAACAATATAATAAATAAATCAAGTATTTGAAGAATATTATCTAAGTTTAATCTCAGCTCAAGGTAATGCCCAGCCTTATTTATCCTAAGTGAACTATTATACACTTGAACCTATTTCATCATTGTCTTTAGGACAGAAGTAACTTCAAGAAACATTTAATCACCTTTGATAAATTTTAGAACTTGTTAGATTGATTTCATTGTATATATTTAAGTTTGCACATTTAATAAGATAAAAAGCCACGAACTGTAAGACCCGAGGTAGGAAACAATAAGAGATACTAGAAAACAGTAATTAATTTCAAATAAATTATAAAAAGTGCTCTATATTCTATTGTATGATAAATAGTAAAATTTGTACATCAAATAAAAAAATAATAATTTAATAATTGTAAAGAAAATACTTATTTGTTTCATATAAATATTATAACATACATTACGTTTATGAAAAATGTGTTGACTCCTTTAAATACTTACATACTATAGGTCGCAGATGGAAAGATGCTAGGAGGTTTCAGTATCTGCTGATGCGTTGAGTGGAAAAAATTGTTCCTCGCAGAATAGAATGATTTTAGTAGGCCCATAAATTACGAGGTAAAAATGCATATTCAATTTTAGTAATTCTTTCTTAAACAGTGGTTATTTTGTCGATATTGCCACTTTTTTAATATTGAAAATGGGCACTAGCTGTACAGATAGACCATGCCTTGCAAGAATATTAGTAGTTTGCGCAAATATAACTATATACATTGACTTGCACTAAACCCCCTCTTAATAGGAATATCTAGGGCGAACAAAATGATTTTAATGAAAATCGTGTTGTCAGAAGCAAACAAAGCTGCAGTGTTGCCATATGTCTAACTTTGAATTATCGTATATTCGCTTTATCGTTTTAATAAATGACTTTATGTTACACCAGCACACGTATGGGTTAATACAAACAACGTTGACAACAGGGCTCACCCATTTTGTGTAATGCTGTTGGGTAAAAATCCAGTTCACTGATATACAGATTAAAAAAAGAAGAATGGATTTCATTTTTTTAATGAATAATCAAGCTTGAACTGTAACAAATTAGATTAAAATAAATAAAAATTAGATTTGTTTAGATTGTTAGAATTTAATCAAGTTTCTGAATAAAAATTGCTTTTCATACATACCTGTTTCCTTTAGCAAAATTTTAAAACACATGCTAGACATTTTCAGGTGCATCATTTAAGCTACGAGCCACCGCTACTAGTCAACATGTTTCAATAATTTACCATGTATTTTGAGGGGCTGAAATTTGTTACTCCAAAACATAAATAACATTGTATTTGAAAACACTGTCGTGTTAGATACAGTTTTAAAAATATGTAATCAAAAATATAAAAACCATCTTTTGCAGAATTTGTTTATATTATCTAGTTTACAAGATATAATAAAGTTGCTCGAAAACTAGTTTCCCCTCACTCCTAGACATTGAAAGTTCTACCACATAATTTTAGAAAAATGTGGTGTATTCATATACTTTACAAAAAGAAAGATAAAAAAAATTATAAATATACTTTGGTTGTTGTTTTTTCTAATCACTATTGCAAAATAGAGTTTAGCGATTTACAGTTGTTCATTTAAGTAAATATATTTATAATATATTGCTTTTAATAGATCATTTAGTTTATTATAAACTAAAACCAAATATTCGTTTTTAAGTTGTAAGACGCCAGCTGACCAGACAGAGGTCGGTGTTGGACGAAGATGTCCGTACATTAGAACAGTTTACACGAAATATCGCGAACAAAGTAAACGACGCCAAGAGACATCTAGCGGACTGGTTCTACAATCTAGACGAAGTAGAGTTCTGGAGATGGATCGTCAGCGGAAGTGAGTATTATAATTAGTAACCTCAAAGCGTTCGAATTTGATTACACAGCGCTGCTCAACCCTAAACTTGATTGGCTCAAAGACGCGTGTAATTAAATTGAACGCTCAAACTAAAGTAATATAGTGCAGCAGACTGCTGTAGTGTCAACACAAAACTATGATATTTAATCTCTAAATTGTTTTCAAAGTAATTCTGCAAACCTAATTAAACGAGAACTGAGAGTTAATTTAAAAAGAACAAAAAACAAACTAGCATCAAATGCATTGAGATAAAATATTAACATCAACAATCAAACATTTACCCTGTTCCATTAACACAATGGTTTAGAAATTATATATCGAATTTCACTTTGTAAAACAACTCTTAGACACAACCTTAGTTCACCTGACAGATGATCAATATCACCTTCTTCATAAATAAAAATGTAATGGCTACTTTGTTCAAAATCTTAAATCTCCGAAAGTCCTTCACCGATTGCGTTGTAATTTTTACACAAAGTTTCATTTAAATACAAGCGTGTTTTTATATTCTTTTTTGAAAAACAACGCCATTGAATAGAAGTAAAAAACAGAAACTATACTAAATATCTTACGTCAATAGGAGCGCAATACTAAATAATAAATAAATAGGTTTATTGTCGATACAGTAATCAGCTGTTTGCTATAATATTTCCATTAACAGCTGATTAAAAATTGGTAAGCAATTATTTATATTTCTAATTTATATTTTACGTTTTTACTAACGTGTAGATGATTTATTTTGTTTTTTGCCTCACTGGACTGGATATATTTACATAAATACCTTAATTCGTTGTACCGCAGTCCTATTGTGATCAAGTGATCACTCTTTATTCGGTGACGTACGTTTCGCCTATTTTTCAGGCATTTTCAAACCATTTATAAAATTTTTGTTTAAATGATTTGCATTTGTTTAATGCATCAAAAAATTATAAATTACACATAAATTTGAGGATAGCGTTGAGGGTTGCCCTTACAACTAGTGGAATATACAACATCATTTGCGACAGTTGCGAAAAACACTATATAGGTCAAACAGGAAGATCATTCAAAACTCGTTTCAAAGAGCACATTCCCAATCGTAATCTTAACCCAAACCATTCAAAATTTGCTGAACATTTAATAGACACCTGACATAATTACACCAATATCCATAATAATTTGCAAATTTTAAATAAATGCTCCAAAGGACCAACCATAAACGTAATTGAAGAATTCCACATTTATAAAGCTACTATTTTATACCCAAGCTCCTAGTTGAACGATAAGATACATTTCCAATACAACGCTTTGTTTGACAGTATTATCAGAGCCGAACTCCTTCAATCTCCAAAATAAATAAAACTACACAGCTAACAAATCAGTACTGATACAAGGTCGCGGGCCAGAGTGCACGTGTGCGATTTGCTATTTTAGAAGATACCACATCGGCATATTTATGCCCCATTACGTGTGTTTTTGTGTTAATGTTTGTGGAGTGTTTATGTGAAATTTGTAGTTTTTTACGCGCATCAAACAAATCCAAATCACTTAAAAAAAAATTTATAAACGGTTTGAAAATGCCTGAAAAAATATGCGAAACGTACGTCACCGAATAAAGAGTGATCTCAATAGGACTGCGAGCAGTACAAGGAATTAAGGTATTTATGTAACGTGTAGACTTGAAGTTTGCCGGTTCTTTTCATCTTTATTATAACTGCTGTTATAAAATAATCGAAATAATTTGATTTGAACATTTAACATTATTTACCCCCTTAGTTTTGGGTTCGTTATTAATCTTACACCTTAATAAACATAACATAATTAAGTAACACGCAGGGATCACCCCTAGTCAATTAAATAAGCTAACAAGTGCCCTAAACCTAGTTCTGGATCGGCGTGACGATTTTACCAAATACTTCGTGATCTTCGTCGATTAAGCACCAATACCACACATTCACCTGCAGCAAGTGCAATGTCGTCAACTGAGGAGTGGTTAGGAAAAATTTAGTTGTTAACAGTTTTTGACATTCATAAACGGACAAAATGATGTTTCGTTGACAACATTTGTTGGAACAAAAAGGTTGTCATCGAAAATGTTGGAAAAAACATCTGTTGACAACACAGCTTGAACATGCTTCAGAATAATAATTAATCTTGGGTACACGTAGATCTGTTGATTTAGATTTACCATTGGTTTATAAAACAAATTTAGGTCTTGTTTCTAAATAATTGTTTCGCTTATTAATCAAATAAATATAACCAAGAAATAATTGCCATACAAGGCCGACATTAGGAAATTTGATCAGAATTATGGATATGTTTTAAATCATACCACTTATTGCATATATAAATAGAAAACAACCGGCGGCGTTATATGTGGACTAATCCCAAAAATTACAGTTACTTACGTCATAACTGAATTTTCTGGAGAATAACTATAAAAAAACACACAAAACATTTTTGACACAGTCGCACGTTCCCCTGATGCTGGAAGAGAATCAAACAAGGTTTATGAATTTCTTTTCCACCGGTCGCTGCAGTGGCAGCACGAAAGTTCCCGTCAACACAAACTAAACAATTATGTTAGAAATTTGTATAGATCGTCTGGTACTGACCTACAGTTAACATTTAAAAGGTTTCGACCTAAAGAAATAGTTTTACTGTCAATAATTATTTCCCAGGGAACAACTGACAGCTAATAACGTAACCTTGCAGTAATCCATACCATTCAATTAACTTGGAAACGCTCGGATGTTAACACAAAATTCGTAAGAAAAGTCAGTTTATCAGTAAAAGCAACGCTCAGTTTAAGACCGACAAAATTTTGTTTCTTGAGGTAGAACACGCAAAATCGAAATGTTATTCATCTTATTTGATCTCATATACAAGTTGAATTTTACGTACGTAAACATTTATGAAAAACCTTTTGAAAACAAATGGGCACCCGGAACCCTTTAATCTCAGATCTGAAGTTTTCGGCATGCCAGATGATTTTTTGTTGTTCTCGTTTTTATTTTAAGCCAATACAAGCATCAAAAAGTAGGCCTATCTTCATAATCCGGTATACTTCTACCACTTTATGTATGACAAAAAGTTAGGTGAACAATAGGCCTAACAATTAATTTAAATGTAGATTACCAAGGAACACATAAGCTTGTAATTACTTAACATGTTCACTGCTACGCAAATTTCGTATTTCCTAAGCTTTTATTTTTTATATTTATATAATCTAAATGAGTAGAAATTACTTTATTTTTTATTTTTTAACCTTTCTACTTAATAATCACTAATATTTTAAAGCGGACACACATGTGCGTCTACAGCACATAGGCTTAAAATTGGCGTGCGAAGCACGCAATGCACTGTGTATTGAAAATACTCCCAATACGGGGTGGAGTGCGAAGCACGCAATGTATTGTATATTGAAAAAATACTCCCAATACCAGGGTTGGCGTGCAAAGCACGCAATGGACTGTGCGTCGGCCGCTTCTTATAGTGTTCAGTGTCAAGCTCACATGTGCGTCCTTAGCAGTGAACGTTTTAAACCTTCTTTTTAATACTGACATTCTTTTTAAATGTTCCATAGTTTACTAAAATAACATTTAAAGATACAAAGTAATTATGATCTATTAAATCATCTTTGTGTTGATAACTTGATTAAAATCCAGATTAATAAGCATTCCTTGTATATGTATCTCAGGTGCAGCTTTATCTGTGCTCGTTATATGGATACTACTGCTCTCTGGTATCAGCTGTGGATGCTGCGGTTCTGAGAAAAGTGTTGGACCAACTTTACTAGGGTAAGCGACATTCAACCCTTAAATCAAACATCTTTTACTAACTTTTACAAAGATTTTACCTGCTTCTAAAGCATCTTTAAAAACATATTATAAACTCCTATAAAAGCGAGTGTACGTAAGTACGTGAGTAACATATAATATAACAGCTGATTTCACCCATCATCTGTAATACTTAAACAAACCCAGTGTAGATTATATTGTGGGGTTATGTTCACAACTTCAATCGTTATAATTTCTTGTTATAATTTGTTTTTTTTAAATATGAGTTATAGAAGTAATGTATGCTATAAACATACGTTATAACATTTGCTTTAGGGTTATAAACTTTTTTATAAATACAACCTTTTATCATCAATGTATTTGTTTACATAAATTTAAAGAAGAGATACCTATTCGTTTAACTTCGGAAACATTCGTAAATCTTCGTATAACATATAAACATATTTGATTATTAATTTCTTCACCATAATATTAATAACTTCTAAATTATTTTATCAATCAATATGAAATAAATAGCAAGATAGTATTTTTATATTTCTTTAAATATATAATAATGTATGTAAATATATATATTTTTTTTAAATAGGCCTGCAGTTTTATAATCCTTATTATTGTACACATTTACCGATTTAAAAATCCCCGTCAGCATAGTAAGGTAGTCCTAGTTAAGTTGGACTTAAAGTTGTTTTTAAATAGATTGTTTTTTTAAATTACGTATTTCTTATGTGTATCTAATTAATCAGCTTGTGATTTTTCATGAGGACTTACTAGTTCAATAAATAAATTTCACAATATAAAAGAAATAACGTCAAAAAACACGACTGAATGAAGACTGCAAACATTATTAAGATTGATTTTAACGTCTTTAGTTCACAACAAATTTTGTAAACAGTCCAAGTGATGTCACATCGACCAATATCTGGTGTGATCAAGGTAGCTCAGTTGGCAGAGCATCAACATGGAATGTTAAAGGTTCTCGTTCCCATCCCCCGGTCTTGGTCAATTTTTTTTCACTTTTAATTTACAAGTGCTGGAAAGAATAAAGCGAAAAAATTATCACAATTTAAAATAAAATAGCATTAAATAAAAGATTCAACAAGTAAAAAATCAACTTAAGCTTTGGTTTTTATAATATCACTAGCTGACCCGTACGGCGTTGCCCGTGGTGGTTGGTATTTTCAGTCTTTTTAACGTAATTGTATTCTTTTTAAGTGTTCAGTCAGTGAGTGGTATTTGGCTTTTATATATATATAGATCTTAAATAATAAAAGCACTATTGTCATAATAATAAAAGATCTGAAATTATGATTTTAGTAACTTTGATCCCCCCAAACCCCTCCAAAAATTTCGAAATTTTTCATACCCTTTCTTTGTGAGCACTTATGGTACTAGAGGAAGTTACATACCAAATTTCATTCCAATCCGTTCGGTAGTTTTGAAGAAATCGTGATTTAATAACTTTGATCCCCAAACCCCCTAAAATTTCGAATTTTTAAAACCCTTTCTTAGTGAGCACCTATGGCCCTAGCGGAAGCTACATACCAAATTTCATT